>LPNX011175388.1:7223-55950 GCA_001517045.1 Pseudotsuga menziesii
AGTCGCTATCGTTCAAGACCTGCAGTTTCCTATAACAAAGTCAGGTCAAGCCCAAATTTTTATTAAGTAAATCATGTCAAATTATAATTCAACTTAAACATAAGCCATGGATCCTTTTGTATTATAACAAATTTCAATTTATGGAACATCTCCTAGTTTTTATTGCTATCATAATACCCAATTATTTTTCCAAAATGCAATTGATTCATCAATAAAACATAATTACTATCCCTTGGGTGGTCGTTTTATCTCCAACCTTTAGATAGTTATATAGTCTTTGACTTGAGGTAATCCTTTCTTCACATTTACATATTAGAACATGTAACAGCCTAATTAATTGGAAAATTTGTTAACACGTTTTACGTTATTTTTCAAACTCTCCCTTGAGTTTCCTTTCTCATTTATTGTGCGGACTAACAACTATTTCTGAGGTTACTCTCTCGTTTGACTGCGGTCAAAAGTTTTTTCCTTAGTGACATCAAACAGCATCCTATCTTTCAGATGTCCAACTTTTCCTAGGTCTTGATATCAATATCATAACTCTTTCATGGTTCTCCTCAAGCCTCCTCGCTTGAGTCCACGAATTCTTTTCCACCAAAAATAGGGTAGAGTTAGATCGTCAATTTTTGTTGCCACATCATATGCCTAACAACAATGTTCTCATATGATAATCATTTTCCTAACACCATTGTGCTCCTGCAGCATGTATGCCTAACACCAATGTGCTCACACAACAATCACTTTTCTAACACCATTGTGCTTCCGTAGCATGTATTTTCCTTACTCATTTTTTTCTTCTTTAATGTTAATTACAACCTTTGACCTTTTGTGACACAGTTTCTATGATCCTTAACATGACTTCTCTGCCATTGTATATAATTAACATCTATTAATAAACAATAATTCTCATTCATTTAATCACCATTTCCTAATTTGTAGTGATTTGTACCCTTACCATCATTCATGGTTCATAAATTCTCATAATTCATCCAGAATAAATCATTACTCATCTTTGGGCATTTTGAGATCACTTAATTACAAGTGTATTTGAAATCCATGTCTTACGTTGATCGTGACCACAGTCAAAATCATAGTAAAGGCATGCAATGTCAGTACAGAACACCATAATCCACACTTAATCCTTGGTTCATAAAAACCTCGATATCAACAATTGAATTAAGACAAAAGAAAAGCATCACCCATTCTTTAGTAGTTTAACTCTGCTTCTTAAGACCGTGGATATTCTTACTAAAATTCGACTTTGATTGATAGCGTTCCTCGCATAATCCTGCAATGTTAGCATATAACAATATACAACGTTTATTCGCTTTATCATTTTCCAATACTCATATCTCTAAACCTATTTACTCAATATACCCAATCCTCTAATGCCCAATCTTCTAATTGATGGACTAAATTGACACAATTTAACCATGGGCACAGAGCAAGCCAAAATCCCCATCAACATTTACAACAATTACAACGAGTTAACACAAGAAACATTTTCCCTAGAATAAATGGGATGTGAAAGAAAGGGAAGAAGTTCTGTGTATAAACTGGTTTAAAGAACATATGTGCAGCACATTGATACTGACCAAAAAACTAAATACGTAATCATGAACACATAAAAAGAACTATCCTTTGTTAGTTTTTGTACCTAGGCAGATGTTCCCTAGGTGACTTTATTGCCTAAGTCACTTAGCAGAGGGAAAAAGGTGACCCTCACATTAAATGTCACTTAATGAGACTTTATAAACTTAAAGTCACTTTTTGATAAATTTAAGTGGGTGAGTAATTTTATTTAAGTGATTTAAATAAAAGGGATTTTTACTCTCATTGAATCTCATCCATAGGATTGGATCTTTTTCCACCGTTGGATTAGATACCCACTTAGGGTTAGACAAAAAGGCTGAGGGAGGCAAAGTGACTTCAACTTTTTCATTTTTCATGAGAAGGAAGAAGAGCTGAGAGAGAAGGAGGACGAGCTGGGGTTTTGGCACATTTCCCAAGAAAATTTATGCACAGAAATTGAGGAGTACAGGAGCATTGAATTCAGGCACAGAAATCGAGAGGAGAGTACGGCCTGTTTAATGCTGTACGACTGCATTTATTTGCACAGAAATCGAGGAGAAGTACGGCTTCCTTTAATGCTGTACGACCTGCATTTATTTTCTTGCACAGAAATCGAGGAGATTTAAGTCTGTATGACCTGCATTTATTGCTATACGGACAGCATTAATTCAGCACAGAAAATGAGGGTACGAACAGCACAGAAAATGAGGGTATGGCCCTGCATTAAATGATGTACAGTTTTGCACAAAAATTGAGGTCAGAAATCGAGTGGACGACCTGCATTTAATACTGTATGGTTGGCTCAGAAATCGAGGTGTTGTTCATGCACAGAAATCGAGACAGTCTGCTGCAGGTCAAAAATCTGGGTTGAGATAAGTTGGAATTTTTTACTGTAAATTTAATGTCTGATTTTTCCTGAAGCTAATAATAATCTCTCTCCTCTCTCTGACTGGTTTTCCCTGTGGGGGTTTTTCCAGGGCTTATTTGGCCAAAAAATTTTGAGTTAAAATTTATGGTGTGACTGTCCAAATGTGTTTTTCAGCCTGTTAGTATTTTTACTGTGTGTTTATATTGCTCAGTATTTTTTTTTAACTAACTTACAGCCAATGCCAAACCGGCTATAAGTGAAAACCTCAAAATGTTCATATAAACTAGCATGCAGTAAAACTCAGATTTTCTACATGGTATCAGAGCTTGGGGGCTGAAAACAACGATTTTTGCAGACACACAGTAATTTCTAGAACTGAGAATTTTTTTATTATTTTACTTTTGTCAGTGAACAGCACTTTGTTGGGTTGGTAAAGAGATGGCTACAGGACTTAGATTGGAGGATAGGCTGGATGGGACAGGGAATTTTGTGTCATGGAAGGCCAAAATTTTGTTGTTACTAGAAGAGAATGAGTTATGGCCGGATATAGTGAGGAACACTATAGCAAATCCGATTACCATTCCTGCATGTACAGATGCAGCAGCCCTATTAGCCTTCAATAAGAAGGACTGCAAAGCTAGAAGGATTATTCTTGATGCGGTTAAAGATCACATTATCCCTCACATTTCAGGCAAGGATAAGGCACATGAGATGTGGACAGCCTTAACCAGCCTTTCTAAGAATATATATGTACTTATATATATATATATATATATATATATATATTTATATTTATGTCATTTGCACATATTATATTTATTATATGTGTGTTTTATACCTGTTCTAAAGTCACTCTTACCCAAATTGGTGACTACGAAACCTACCAATAAATGTTGTAGTGAGGTTCCCTCTGCTACATCATTTAGGTCATGAAGAACTGGGTCATTGGTCTCTTCTTTTAGTGGACTTAGTTGTCCAAATTGAAGTTGCACTGATGTCTTAATCCTCCCAAGTCCATGACTTAGGAAATCACATCACCTACATACAGGGTTCTACTAGTGGGGCCTTGGCCTTGAGCTCCTCACCAGAGAATAAATACATTCAAAAATTACAAAATATTCAGAGGCATTTAAGAGGGATATTACATGCCTGTAGCCCACTTTGTTTATTCATGAAAACAATTGAAAATGACCTAGCTGCTCATATTAAGAGCTTATTTTCCTATGTATTCCTACTCCTAATTCTAATCAGTAGAGGCTTCTTATCACGTGACATCATGCTTACAATGAAGCCATGTCAAAAATTGATTTGCTGAACTTATCCTCGATCTTGACCCAAAAAATAAATGAAACCATAGCATGCAGCAATGTAGTTTCAAAGGGTGACAGAACCAGCTATCATCTAACAAAAATATTTTGATAGTCAGCAACAGGGTCATAAAATCCAACAGGAAATATGTTTTTATGCTGCTGATCTTTTCCTTCACTGATGTCAATGTTGAATGTGGACTGCTCAACCTTTGTCTGATAAAAATGCAAGCTCAATAGCTGATTTGAATCTTTCTGCTCCCCTTCACCTAATCAGAATTCATCATGACGATATGCTGGCTTATCACAGCTAACAATTTCCTCTTCTGTAATAATATCTTTGCAAGATATATCAAAACTAAAAATATCTTTATTGGACTTTTGTGCAGCAGATTCGTAACAAGCATCTACCACAACATGCACACATTTTTTTATCATCTCTCTGCTAAAAAAGAAGAACTAGATGAACTTTGAGTAAACAATAAGTATTCACAAATTTTAACCTCTTCTTCCTCATCACTGTATTTGTTGAATATAGGAGCATCAAGATAAGATCCTAATGACAGAGATGAAGGCTCTTATATAGGAGTATCAGCAATAAAATTTTGAAACAGATTTGGAAAAATATTACCTAGTTCCTTGTCATAATTTGAATCAACATGTTCATCAGGAGAAGGGAATATCTTCCTGATGTTCTAGCTAGAGATTAGGTAGTCCCTGAAAATCTTGTTCCTCATGGTTATTGCAACTTCCCTTGATTTGCAAATCTAGAAACTGTGAGCTAGCCTTACTGATTTCAATGGTCATTTGACCAGCAGAAAGATGATCATTTCCATTTTTAGTTAAAGAAATCAGTTCTTCAGATTCACAACAATCAAATTTAATCAAAGTAGGAAAACATTCAACTCCTTTAATCCATTTTTAGTCCATGTTGATTAGAAAATGCATCATCTTGGAGATTCTTGAAGGGCTGCTACATATTGTGAGGGAGAGATCCTTCTCTATTTACATCTTCAGCCTTATGATGTAATTCATATTCATCACAGCAATTACCAAATTCAAGCTCATCTAAAAAATACCTTTTGCAGTGCTCAACAAATGCTCAGTGAAAATCCTTTAATGATGAAATACTGGAAGGAGGTAAAGAAAAATACCACTGACGTGCATCACCATATAATGAATACATGAACATATTCATACAAACATCTTCATGCTACTGATATAATAGATCCATGCATTCATGAAACTTGAGGAGGTGTCTTGCACGATTGTCTTCTTCCTCCTCTTTGAAGACAGGTAGAAAATATCCCCATTCAGACATATCAGGCACTAGATGTGGGAAACCAGGAACTGAAGAGAAGTCAAGAGGTGCAAAACTCTGAGCCAAATAGAGTAGTAAATGCTTTTGACATCTTAATATTTTGGAGTCTCCACTAAAATCGTCCTTCATGGAGTCGCCAAGGATGAGATCTTCACAAGCAATAGTGCTTAAAGATTCCTCAACCCTAAAATTTCTGATGTATTTATAAATTCTTGAGATTTGAATGTTTCAGCAGAAGAAATAATAGAAGAAATATCTCTTCAAATACGTGATATAGCTTCCTTTGTAGCTCTCGAGGTCTGCCTTAGTGAAGCCCTAGCTCTTCTTAAGATCTCTTTTGGATCTGAAACAGGTGTTACTCGTGGCCCTTTAGGGTTTTCTCTTGTACTTGGTCTTCTTGAAGCCACCTTATTTCAATGGAGTCGCCAGATAGATGATTACAACCAAAATAGTGTCCAGAATTTATCTATCATCAAAGTAGGATCTATGTCATCTCCCAGGGAAGCTGAGCTTCAATATCCTCTCCCCGACAATAGTGCCAATTTGTTATCACTCCAGGAAACTCCTCTAGGTCGCAGCTCGAGGATGCCTGGTAACTTAAATGTTTTTATGGTTTTTCTAACTAGATTAAGTCAGGTGAATTACAGGACCTCACACTCTCAATACGTGCATGGCACTCAATCAAGGATAAGGCTTCTAACTACCACTATTCAGCGGTTTGATAGGATGGTGCAGAGATGGAGATCTTATCATGCTCGCAGATTCATACATAAAACAATTATATATAAATGACTAATCATAACAAGGAAAGTACTTGTAATTCAACTCATCAACATGCAGATAGTGACAACTATCAGACATCAAATAACATGAATAAAACTGAACAACACATTCAAGCATAAGCACATAATAGACAAGAAATGGAAGCTGAACATATGATAGCAAAAGATATTATATTAGGTCATGAGCAATATGAGATGATTGATAATAGTAATGGTTTATAGGTCCCCCGAAGTTGAACCTTTTCTATAACATAAGTCTTAGGCTTTATATTTAGCTAATGAACTACTTTTGCATCCGCATAAGCCACCAAAAGCCCTGTTTTTTGCAAAATTTGTCATTCACTTCCCAACTTCATTCTTTTCAGTTTTGCTGCTGATATTTTGGTATTTCTTCAACTTGCCCAATGTTTGGAAAGTGAGAAGCCTCTTGGATTTCCTCTAGATTCTGAAAGCCTACTGTTGCTTCAGCTAGGGTTTCTAGTGTAAAACGAGAGCTAGGGTTTGATGAGGAATTCTTTAACTACAACCTGATCACCCTATACAACTTTATTCCCGACCTTCTGGTACTTCTTCAACCCACATAAGATTTGAAACATCATGATCTACCTCTGGATCCTGAAAGCTTGCTACTTCCTTTGCTAGGGTTTCCAACGCAAGCTGAGTTTAAGGGCTAGGGTTTTCATTTTTATTCTGTGATCTCATCAATCTAATCATTCTATAAACTCTAGTGTTGTCCTTCATCAGACTCAAATTCCTTATTTTCAATAGGACAGACACTCCTCTCATCTCCAGAACATAATTGTGCAATTCTTTATTTCTCTTGGTCAACATTGCATTGTTTCTCTTTATCTTCCTATCCAAAGCCTCTAGTTCACGTATTTGCTCTAGTAGATGGTTTAATTTATGAGACCTAGGTTTGACTGAGGAGGTCTCTGGTACTTCTTCATCTTTCCCTTTCTTAGGTGTTGGTGAAGGAAACTTTTCTTGTTCTGCTGTCACCTGCCCTCTTAAGTCAACTTTGCCCTAAAAATTTGGCCAAACTGCTAAAAAACTGGGGCTCAGAGATGAATTTGGTCCTTCAAATATGTGACACTTGTATATAAATTGAAAGAGAGTTTTGTATATTGGTTTGTTTTTAGAAAAAACCTCTCTCTATTTTTGGAAATTTATTTTTCAGTTTCCCAAGATCTGTATTTCAAAAACATGTGTAAAACACGGAAATTTTGAGATCTGAAAAGTATGGCTCAGAGATGGATTTGATTGTCCCAATATGAAATACCGGTAGGAAAACTGAGAGAGTTTATTGTTTTATGATATGTTAGGAACAAAAAACTCTGCGCGTTTTGCAAAATGATTCTCCAGTAGCTCATAATTACCTTAGAGCGCCTTGAAATTTTGGTCTTAGTTGCCGAAAGTCTACTTTTGGTGGCTTAGAGACTATTTTGACACCATGCTTAGTAATGAAAACCCATTTTTTGAGTTTTTTGAGCAGGTCCTCCTCCCCATGCCTACAAAATTGAAATTCAAACTCTTGTGGAGGAGGTTAGCGGACTAGTTTTCAGAGAGGGCTAGGCCCAGTGAGAATGCATGCAGATAAATGTGGAGTGTACTGGAAGTATGGCGCTGATTTTGAGGGGATAACTACTTGGTAAGTGCTTGAGTGAGATGATGATATCCTCTGGTGATATCTATGAGACAGATCACTCAGTAATCATTTTAAATTTGAACTTGGTATTCAGTGGAGGTTTACTGCAGTCGTGGGACAAATGGATGGCAGGGTAGGGTTTAGATTTCCATCAGTATTTTGAGATCAATAACGTCTTCTTAGCCATCAAATCATGCTTTACTACAATTCCCTGAACTTTTAGGTGGTTAATCATGCTAAATTATGACAGGCCTCATGCACACAACCATTTTCACTTTTCGTCCTTTGTGGTGGTTAAGAGACTTTAGGGTTTAGTTCGCTAGCTATCGAAAGCTGGGCTTTCGGTGGCTAATGAAATTCCAATGCATTTTCCCAAGCCACTGAAACATTCTTTCTTCCACAACATATCTCATTTGCTTTCGGTGGTTACAACTATCTAGGGTTTTTTTTGCTAGATGTCGAAATCTAGGCTTTCGGTGGCTAATGAACGACCAACACAAAAACCTATGCCACCGAAACTGACTTTTTCCCCAACGTATTTCATTCACTTTTGGTGGTCAACGTCCTTTGAAATACCCTCGCTAAGCTGCTGAAAACAAATCTTTTCCGTGGCTAATGAGCTGTTGGAAAGCTCGCCTAAGCCATCGAAAATCCTTTTACCAGAATTTTAACCAATAACATAATGAGTGAGCTTTCAATGGATAATCATGGTCCTGCGTTAACTATTGGCTGCTGAAAGCTAGGATTTTCGATGGCTAATGAGCTCTTGAAAATCTCGCCTAAGCCACCGAAAGCTAAAACTTCAAAATTTATCAAATAATTGAAAATCAATTTTCCCAACTTTGTTAGTCACCCCAATGTCTTTCATAGTATGACTTGAAATCTTCATCATATCAAAAAATAAATTGTATGAGTGAACTTATTGAAAATAAATTATGTTAGAATGTATAAAACTAGTCGATTATGAATAATTTGCATAGTTTGTTGATTCCAATTATTATACAGATTGTGTTTTTTTAAAGTCTCTTTTTTAAGAAGCAAAGAATTTTTTAGGAACACGAGTTATAAAAACGAGGGGTAAAAAGCTATTCCTTTTGACAATTGGATGCATAACCTATAAAATTGTGTGATCATGTATAAGGTGCATACTTTGTTGATTTGAATGAATAAACAAATGGTGCTTTTTATAAAGACTTGTTTTTAAAGAAATAAAGTAATTTCTTAAAATATGTGATTTTTAAAAAGAAGGGACACTAAACTCCAACTCTTACCAATTGAGTGCATAATGTACAAATAGGTTCCATTATGTAGAATGTAAATACTTTCTTAATTCCTTTTATTTAAATAAATGACATTTTAGAAAATGCCATTTTTTAAAAGGAGGGATGCTAAGATATTCCTCTTACCAACTATGTGCACAATGTATAAAAGGTGATATTTTGTACCATGTGCAAATTTTGTTTATTCCATTTATTAAATATATAACAGTTTTAAAAAATTCTTTTTTTAAGAAATAAAGTAATTGTTTAGTGAGTCATGGTTTTAAAAATTCAGGGATACTAATAATTCCTCTTACTAATTGGATGAGCAATGTGTAAAAAGGTGTGATCATCTAGAATGTGAATACTTTTTTGATTCAATTTATTAAATAAATGTCATTTTTAAAAAATTCTTTTCTTTATGAATTATGTAATTTTTTTAGATGTTGTGATTTTTTAAAATGAGTTGTACTATGCAATTCCTCTTACCAATTGTTTGTGCAATCTATAAAAAATTGTGATCACAATTTTCATACTTTGTTTATTCAACTTATTAATTAAATGGCGTTATTTAAAAACTTGTGTTTTTTAAGAATTAAAGTATTTGTTTTAGAAGTCATGATTTTTTAAAATTAGGCTTACTAAACTATTTAGCTTACTAATTTTGTGTGCAATGTACAAAAATGTGTGATTTTGTATAAAATTGTATTGTTTGTTTATTTATATGATTTATTAAACAAATGGGTTTTTTAAAAAGATGTGTTTTTAGGAAATAAAGTAATTGTTTTCGAAATCATGATTTTTAATAAACGAGTTATAGTAATTTATTCCTCCTAACAATTGAGTGCACAACCTATAAAAAGGTTTGATAATGTAGAATGTGCATACTTTGCTTATTTGATTTATTAAACAAATGGTGTTTTTTAAAGTATCACTTTTAAAGAGATAAAGTAATGTTTTTCAAAGTCATGATTTTTAAAAAGAAGGGGTACTAAGCTCTTCTACTTACCATCTATGTGTGTAGTGTATTGAAAGTGCTATTATGTAGAATGTGCATACTTTGTTTATCTGATTTATTAAAGAAATATTATTTTTTAAATCATGTTTTTTAAGAAATAAAGTAATGTTTTTAGGAGTCGTGATTTTTAAAAGAAGTGGTACTAAGCTCTTCATGTTTAAAATTGTGTGCATAATGTATTTAAAGGTTCAATTATGTAGAAATGTGCATACTTTGTTAAGTTGATTTAATAAACAAATTGAAATTTGTAAAAAGTCATATTTTTTTAAGAAATAACATAATTTTCCCTAGGAAACATGATTAAAAAAAATATGGGTACTATATGTTACTCATACCAATTGTGAGCACAATGTATAAAAATGTGCGATCACATAGAATTTGCATACTTTGTTGGTCCAATTATTAAACAAATGATGTTTTTGAAAAGTCACGTTTTTAAAGAAATAAAATAATTTTTTCTAAAGTCATGATTTTGAAAAATAGGGGTATTAAGTTATCTCTTTTTCCAATCACATGTGGAATCTATAATAGTGTGCAATCATGTAGAATGTGCAAAATGGTTTTAGTCGATTTATTAAACAAATGACATTTTTTTTCAAAGTAATATTTTTAAGATATAGTGTGAATTTTATAGAAATCATATTTTTTTTATAACAAGGGGAACTAAGTTCTTCCTCTTACAAATTGCCTACACAATATATAAAATGGTTCCATTATATAATCTCCACTCTTTGTTGATTCTCTTTATTAAGTAAATTACATTTTTTAAATGACATGTTTTTCAAGAAATATATATATATATATATATATATATATATATATATATATATATANGAAAGTCAGATGTACTAATCTCTTCCTCTTGCAAATTTTTCATCCAATGTATGAAAATGTGTGATTATGTATAGTTTGCATACTTTAATTATTCGATTGATTAAAGAAATGAAATTTTTAAAAACCTCTTTTTTTCAACAAATAAAGTAATTTATTTAGAAGTACCGCTTTTTAAAAATGAGTGGTACCAATATATTTTGGTTACCAATTGTGTGCACAACCTATAAAAGGGTGTGATAATGTAGAATGCACAACCTTGGTTTATTTGATTTATTAAAAAAATGGTGTTTTTTAAAAAGTCTCGTTTTTAGGAAATAATGTAATTTTTTTACAAGTCATGAATTTTAAAAACGTGGGGTACTAAACTCTTCCTCTTACCAATTGCATGGACAGTGTATATGATGTAGAATGTGCAAACTCTGTTTATTTGATTTATTAAAGAAATGACGATGTTTTTTTGAAATCATGTTTTCAAAGAAATAAAGTTTTTTTTAAACATGATCTTACAAAAACAGGGGTATAAAATGGCAAAATGATGCATAATGTGCATATTTTGTTTATTAAAATTGTTAAATAAGTGTCAACCTATACCAATTGCGTGTGCAACCTATACAAATATGCAATCATGTAGAACCTTCTTACTTTATTTATTCGATTTAGTACACAAATGGGATTTCTCAAAAAGTCTTGATTTATTAAGAAACAAAGTAATTTTGATAGAAGTTGCGATTTTTAAAAATGATGGGTACTAAGTTGTTCCTTTTAACAATAGCATGCACAATGCATAAAATGTGGAATTATCTAAAATGTGCATATGTTTTCTATTTGATTTATTTAACAAATGATTTTTTTAAGTCATGCTTTGTAAGAAAGAAAGGAAAAAATCTTAAGTCAATATTTTTAGAAACAAGGGGTAATAAGCTCTTCCTTATACAAATTGTGTAAGAAATGTATAAAACTATTCTATTATGAAGAATGTGCATACTTTGTTGATTCAAATTATTAAAAAAATGGTGTTTTTTAAAAAGTCTTGTTTTTAAGAAGCAAATAATTTTTTTAGAGAACACGATTTCTAAAAATGAGGGGTACAAAGCTATTCCTCTTGACAATTGCATGCACAACCTATAAAATTGTGTGATCATGTATAAGGTGCATGTTTTGTTAATTTGAATCAATAAACAAATGTCATTTTTTAGAAAGTCTTATTTTTTAATAAATAAAGAAATTTCTTAGAATACATTATTTTCAAAAAGAAGGGACACTATACTCTAACACTTACCAATTGCATGCGTAATGTATAAAAAGGTTCCATTATGTAGAATGTGGATACTTTCTTGATTCCATTTATTAAATAAATAACATTTTAGAAAACGCCATTTTAAAAAATGAGGGGTGCTAAGATATTCCTATTACAAACAGTGTCCACAATGTATAAAGAGGTGAGATTGTGTAGCATGTGCAAAATTTGTTTATTCAATTTATTAAATACATAGCATTTTTTTTTAAATCATGTTTTTTAAGAAATAAATTAATTGTTTTATGAGTCATGATTTTAAAAAATGAGGGATACTAATATATTCATCTTACTAATTGCATGACAATGTATAAAAGGGTTTGATCATGTAGAATGTGAATACTTTGTTGATTTAATTTATTAAATAAATGATGTTTTTAAAAAAATCTTGTTTTTTTTAATTAAGTGATTTGTTTAGATGTTGTGATTTTTTAAAATAAGGCGTACTAGACTATTCCTCTTACCAATTGTGTGTGCAACCTATACAAAATTGTGATCAAGTATAACTTTCATACATTGTTTATTCAACTTATTAATTAAATGGTGTTATTTAAAAACTTGTCATTTTTAAGAATTAAAGAATTTGTTTTAGAAGTCATGATTTTTAAAAATGAGGGGTATTAAACTATTCCGCTTACCAATTTTGTGCACAATGCACGAAAAGGTGTGATTATGTATAAAATTGCTTACTTTGTTTATTTGATTTATTAAATAAATGGGGGTTTTTAAAAATATGTGGTTTTTAAAAAATAAAGTAATTGTTTTAGAAATCACGATTTAAAAAAAATGAGTGATAGTAAAATAATGCTCCTAAAAATTCAGTGCACAACTGTGATAAAGTAGAATGAGCATACTTTACTTATTTGATTTATTAAACAAATGGAGTTTTTAAAGTATCATTTTTAAAGAGATAAAGTAATGTTTTTCAAAGTCACGATTTTTAAAAAGAAGGGGTACTCATATCTTCCTCTTACCATCTATGTGCATACTTTTTTATTTGATTTATTAAACAAATGATGTTTCTAAAGTTTTGATTTTAAGAATATAAAGTAATCTTTTTCAGAGTCATTATTTTAAAAAAGAAGGGGTATTCAAAAATTAACATTTTAAAAAAACTCTCTTTCAACAAAGAAAGTAATTTATTTGGAAGTCCTTCTTTTTAAAAATGAGTGTGCACAACCTTTAAATGTGATAATATAGAATGCACAAACTTGGTTTATTTGAGTTATTAAACAAATGGTGTTTTTTTTTAAATTTTGTTTTTTAGGAAATAATGTAATTTATTGACAAGTCGCGACTTTTGAAAAGGTGCAGCACTAAACTCTTCATCTTACCAATTGTGTAAATAATGTATACAAAGGTTTGATTATGTAGAATGTGCATAATCTGTTTATTTGATTGATTAAATAAATGCCAATTTTTTAAATTGTGTTTTAAAAAAAATTAAGTATTAGAAGAAAACATGATCTCAGGAAAATGACGGTATTAAGATATTCCTGACACCAATTATGTGAACAATATATAAAAAGGTGTTGATTCAAATTGTTAAACAAGTGTCATTTTTTAAAATTCGTGTTTAAAACAAGGGGTACTAATATATTCGTTTTACCAATTGTGTGTGCAACCTATGAATACTTTCTTGTTTTCATTTATTAAATAATTGGTATTTTAGAAAATACCATTTTTAAAAATGAGGGGTGATAAGATATTCCTCTTACCAAATGTGTGCACAATGTATAAAAGGTGATATTCTGTAGCATGTGGAAAATTTTATTATTCCATTTATTAAATATATAACACTTTTAAAAAATTCATGTTTTTTAAGAAATAAAGTAATTATTTTGTGAGTCATGATTTTAGAAAATGCGAGATACTAATATATTCCTCTTAATAATTGCATGAACAATGTGTAAAAATGTGTGATCATGTAGAATGTAAATACTTTGTTGATTCAATTTACTAAGTAAATGGCGTTTTTTTTAAATTCTTGTTTTTTTAGGAATAAGTTAATTTTTTAGACATTGTGATCTTTTAAAATGAGAGGTACTACGCAATTCCTCTTTTTTTTTACAGAAACTAAAAAGGAAGATTTTATAAAAGTGGGCTGTGCACAGCCATCCAAAACAAGCTTACAAAAAACCTGAGAGTCTGAGCAAAAAAGAGAAGCTGAACCATGAGACAGTCCATTGAGAATCCCAGAGTATTTCCCTACAAGACTGACCTAGATATTTAAAGCTTCGGGCTGTATAAACCCTGACATACTGATTACACAAAAAGTTACAGAAAAACATTCATTCAGAAATAAAAGTACTAGGGGTTGCCACCAGGCTGAGCTACTGATTCGTCTTCCATGGGCTGCACTGCTTCGTCACAAACTCCATTAACTCGACTGACCTGATTCAGAGAAACCAGACGCTGGAGGTCCTCATGTATCTTTTCCACCGTCCCCATCAATTCCCGTAGATTGCTCTCATTGTCGTCGATACGGGAATCATGATTGCTGATTTGATTAGAGGTATAGCTAACTGTGTCCTCCATTTTCTTAATATCCTTAGCCATCTCGCGATTATCCATCACACTAATAGAAAGAAGTTCATACATACGGCTCATATTCTTCTTCAGGTCGGCCATCCCAGCGTTGTCCCCTGGCTGAGTCATTGAACCTGCAGCTGAAAACCGAGAGATGCGAGCAAGCTGGGACTGAGCAACGTGTATCAAACTGCCAATCAATTGAAACTGAACCGGGATGCTTGAAGCCAAATTTCTATCACAACAGGATCTGAGCACCTGCAATTCCTTTTGCGGCTGAAGCTCTTCGACTTTCACACAAATCAGAGTGCCAGCTTCGCCTTTTCTCCACCCAGTGCACTTGCAGCCAATAACCAAACCACGACCTAAACCTGCAGGAGGATCTTTACCAGAGTTGATAATCTGGGACCAACTAAGTTTTTCACACAGGCAGGGGGAGAAAGCAGCAATTACCAGCCTCTCTTCGACCTCGCTTCGGGTTAACGGGAGCTCCTGCCACGGAAGGCTGTGCAGGCTCCCCTCAGCTATGCCGAAGACAAAAAATAGCAAATAATGCAAAGCTTCAGCAGGACCAAAACCGGGATAAGAGGGAAGGGCAGAGAAACTTTCCAAAGAAACCATATTGATAAGCTCCACAAGCTCTAGTTCGTGCGAAAGGAATGATCTTAAAGCCCAGAAATGATGGAGATTTATTGCAGCTGCCTCCGATGGGAAGAAGTGACAGCTAGTGAACCACGCGGCGAGGAGGAGGGGAGTTATAGGACGCAGCCTTAAATGGAGGCAGAGGCCAACATTAAAGAGGTAGATTAACTCGATGTGAGAGCAGGTGTATAGGGGTGAATGCAGAGGGGAGGTCGGATAAGGGAAAAAGGAGGGGAGGGCGAGTAATGAAAAGCCAAGGGGATGCTTAAAGCATAACCCCATACTAATGTAAACCTTATTCCTCTTGTTTTGGGCTTGCTTAGATAGAGCCCTATTTGAATGACTACAATAGTAGCGGAGAAAAGATTTTTTCCTCATTATGGAATGTGCTTGATTGAGGAAGGATTCCCATTTTTCTTTAGATGACCTTGATGGAGAGTGGCCCCCAAATTGGCCAGGCTATCGGCTGCCGGATTGTTGACTCTAAGAATGTGAAATAATTCATAAGTGCTGTGCATGAGAAGCTTGACCTTTTGATATAAACGCTGACATTTTACTGCTCCCTTGGGGTAACCATTGAGCAGTTTAGAAATAACGTGTTTAGAGTCACCAAAGATTAAGACCTTTGAATAGGGTTTCTCCTGAAGAATCTGCAAGCCTTGTAGGAGGGCTAACCATTCTGCTTCATTATTGGTTCGCACTCCCAAACCCCAGGCGAAAGTCTCTACCATTTGTCCTCTGGGATCCAAGAGGATCCCCCCCGCACCTGCCACCCCTGGTACTACGCAATTCCTCTTACCAATAGTGTGTGCAACCTATAAAAATTTGTGATCAGGTATAATTTTCATACTTTGTTTATTCAACTTATTAATTAAATAGCGTTATTTAAAAACTAGTGTTTTTTAAGAATTAAAGTATGTATTTTAGAAGGCATGATCTTTAAAAATGAGGGGTACTAAACTATTCAACTAACAAATTTTGTGCCATAACATTCTACCCTCTTCTATAATGTATAATTTTTAACAAAAAGTGAAAAGATTCCTGGAATATTCTTATCTTTTTTCAAATAAGTTATATTTTACGAAAAATAAAACCCTATGGCGTAATGTACAAAAAAGTGTGATTATGTATAAAATTGCATACTTTGTTTATTCAATTTATTAAACAAATGGGGTTTTTAAAAAGATGTGTTTTTTAAGAAACAAAGTAATTCTTTTAGAAACCGTGATTTAAAAAAAATGAATGATATAATTTATTCCTCCCAACAATTGAGTGCACAACCTATAAAAAGGTGCGATAATGTAGAATGTACATACTTTGCTTATTTGATTTATTAAACAAATGGTGTTTTTTAAAGTATCGTTTTTAAAGAGATAAAGAAATGTTTTCAAAGTCATGATTTTTAAAAAGAAGGTGTACTAAGCTCTTCCTCTTACCATCTATGTGCGCAATGTATTGAAAGGTGCTATTATGCAGAATGTGCATACTTTGTTTATTTGATTTATTAAAGAAATGTTATTTTTTTAAATCATGTTTTTTTAAGAAATAAAGGAATGTTTTTAGAAGTCCTGATTTTTAAAATATGTGGTACTAAGCTCTTCTTGTTTAAAATTGTGTGCAAAATGTATTTAAAGGTTTGATTACATAGAAATGCGCATACTTTGTAAGTTGATTTATTAAACAAATGTAGTTTGATAAAAAGTCATATTTTTCAGAAATAACATAATTTTCCATAGAAAACGTGATTTAAAAAAAGGGGGTACTAATATGTTACTTACACCAATTGTGAGAGCAATGTATAAAAACGTGCAATCATGTAGAATTTTCATACTTTGTTGGTCCAGATTTATAAACAAATGCGTTTTTCAAAAAGTCGTGTTTTTTAAAGAAATAATTTTATTTTTTTTAAGTCATGATTTAAAAAAATAAGGGTAATATGTTTTTTTTCTTTCCAATCATATGTGGAATTTATGAAAGTGTGTGATCATGTAGAATGTGTAAAATTTGTTTATTCAATTTATTAAACAAATGACATTTTTTTCAAAGTATTATTTTTAAGAAATAAAGTGACTTCTTCAAAAATCGTAATATTTTAAAACAAGGGGCACCAAGCTCTTTCTCTTAGTAATTTCATGCACAATATATAAAAAACGTACCAATATAGAATCTGCACTCTTTGTTGATTCTATTTATTAAGTAAATGATGGTTTTTAAATGTCTTGTTTTTCAAGAAATAATTTTTGTTTGAGGACATGATTTTTAGAAATAGGGGTTACAAAGTTATTTATCTTTTTTTTTTAATAGAAACAGAAAGAGGAATTATATTAACAGGCTGTGCACAACCATTCATTACATCAGAGAAAGGAAATATCAGGTCGGCAAGGCAAAAATGCTGCACACCATACTTGTTCAGTTTCCCATAAGAGAGAGCATAAAACTGTTTTAGAACTACAAACGATACGGGTAGTATATACCCTCACGAACTGACTACAAAGAAAAATGCAGAGATACATAACCCATATAAAATTGAAACATAATAAGCAAGAATTAAAGTCAGTTGCCTCTCAGAGGCCTAGGCTGCATAACAGATTCTTCTTCCATGGGTTGGCTAGCTGCTTCATTAACTCCATTAACCCTGCTTTCCTGATTCATAGAAACAAGCTTTTGAAGGTCTTATTCAATGCGTTCTACTCTGCCCAGCAGCTCGTGCAGGTTGCTCTCTAGGTCTTCTGTTCGGGCATCATTATTGCTGACCTCCAGCGATGTTCGATTCACAATCTCACTCATACTCTTAATTTACTTAGCCATTTCTTTGTTATCCATTACCCCTATGGCTGTCATTTCGTACAACCTGCGCAGATTCTTCATAATGTCTCGCAACCCAGGGTTATCGCCGAAATGAGCCATTCTGTCAGTATCAGTCGTGATTGCTATTCGGGAAAACTGAATATGCAGAGGGAAAACTGCAATGTCTACAATTTCTTGCTGTAGGGATGAAACACTCCAAAGGTCAACTATTTCTTGTTGCAGGGCAGAGTCCCTAGAATTTTCTGAACAAGACAAAGTCCCCAGGGTGTCTTTCTTCCAGTCGGAGCAGAGGCATCCCAAGACCCTATCCTGTCTGTCTGTTCGGAAGGAAGAGGTATCGACCTGATTATCAATTTCCCAGGATACAGAGGGAAAGCAGCATTGACATGAGAGGAAAGCAGACAGGGCGAGGCATTCTTTTATAAAGGCTCGGATGAGGGGGAGTCCATGCCAAGGAATTCCTAGCAGTCTCCCACCCCCAACTCCTTCTACCACATCCAGCAAGAAATTCACTGAGCTGGGAGAGCCGAGACGAGAGTCCGGAGAGTTACTATGGAACAATCCAAGGCATGAAGACGACATGGAGATGAAGATGAAAGGCCACCGATCGTGCGAGGAGGAATGATAATAAATTGAGAGCCTGGGGGGAGTTAATACCTCTGTTGCCAAGGAGGGAAGGGCCATCCATGCGGCCTCCGAAGGAGAGCAGACAAGACATAACAATAAATGCATAGGGCCGCCGGGAGGAAGGGGGAGGTGGTCGATGGATGGGATAAGGAGATGGGAAGGGGGGGTAAAGAGAAAGAAAAAAGAAGAGGGGAATAAGAAGAAGGGAAGGAGGGGGGAGAAGAAGCCAAGGGGGGATGAAGAAATAAAACCAAAGAGAAACCAAATGTGATCATCGTGAGATAAGGACTTCACTTTAGAGACTTTCCTGGTGAGATTGCGAGAATGGATTCTAATGCCTCTCATCATGGAATGACTTTGAAGAAAGGAGGTTCGCCATCCAGGCTATAGTGGCATTGGGGGAGATTGGCACCTACATTAGCCATGATATCTGCTTCCTTATTGTTGTGGCGAAGAATGTGATAAATCTCAATGGATTGAGACATAAGAAGCTTAGACTTTTTATATAATCTATGACATTTGATATCTCCTGAGGGATACCCATTGATCATCTTATAGATGACATGCCTAGAGTCACCGAAGATCAGAACCTTCCGGAGATTTTTGTTACGGATGAGGTGAAGACCCTGAAGAAAAGCCATCCATTCTGCTTGATTGTTGGTTCTAGGGCCAAGTCCCCAGGCAAATCTTTGTTCCACTTGTCCTCCGGGATCCACTAGGATCCCACCCGCGCCTGCCACCCCTTACAAAGTTATTTATCTTACCAATTGCATGAACAATGTATAAAAACCTATGGTCGTGTAGAATTTTGATACTATGTGGATTCGAATTATTAAATAAATGATGTTTTTGAAAGTCATGTCTTTTAAGAAATAAAATAGTTTTTTAGAAGTCATAAATTATAAAAATGAGGGGTACCAATCTATTTCTCTTATGAATTTTATCCACAAACTATAAAATCCATGATTAAGTAGAAAGTGCATACTTTGTTTATTCCAATTATTAAAGAAACAGGTTTTTTAAAATTTCCTTGTTCTTAAGAAATAAACTATTTTTTTCAAAAGTTGTGATTTTTGAAAATCAGGGGTACTAATCTCTTCCTCTTACAAACTTTTTATCCAATGTATGAAAATTTATGATTATGTATAGTGTGCATACTTTGTTTATTTGACTGATTAAAGAACTGACATTTTTTTAAATCTCTTGTTTTTAACAAATAAAGTAATTTATTTGGAAGTCCTTCTTTTAGGAAATGAGTGGTAGTAATTTATTTAACTTACCAATTGTGTACACAACCTATAAAAGGGTTTGATAATGTAGAATGCACAAAGCTTGTTTATTTGATTTATTAAACAAATGGTGTTTTTTAAAAACTCTTGTTTTTAAGGAAATAATATAATTTTTTTACAAGTCATGACTTTTAAAAACGTGGGGTACTAAACTCTTCCTCTTATCAATTGTGTGCACAATGAATAGAAAGGTGTGATTATGTAGAATGTGCATACTCTAATTATTCGATTTATTAAAGAATTGTCAAATTTTTTATATTGTGTTTTTAAGAAATAAAGTATTTATTTTAAACATGATTTTACAAAAAAAAGCATACTAAGATATTCCTGAGATCAATTGTGTGCAAAATGTATAAGAAGGTGCGTACATGCTAAATGTATATTTTTTTATTCAAATTGTTAAAAAAGTGTCCTTTTTAAAAATGTCCTGTTAAAAAAAAATAGAAGTTGGGATTTTTTAAAACAAGGGGTGCTAATATATTCCTCTTACGAATTGTGTGTGCAACATATAAAAATGTGCAATCATGTAGAATCTTATTTCTTTTTTTATTCGATTTAGTAAACAAAATTCGTTTCTTAATAATTCTTGTTTTTAAGTAATAAACTAATTTGTTTAGAAGTTGTGATTTTTCAAAATGATGGGTATTAAGTTGTTCCTTTTAATAATAACATGCACAATGCATAAAATGTGGAATTATGTAAAATGTGGATACATTTTCTATTCGATCGATTAAACAATTGCATTTTTTTTAAGTCATGTTTTGTAAGAACGAAAGTAAAAAATCTTAAGTCAATATTTTTAGAAACAAGGGGTAATAAGCTCTTCCTTATGCAAATTATGTAATAAATGTATAAAACTATTCAACTATGAAGAATGTGCATACTTGGTTGATTCAAATTACTAAACAAATGGTGTTTTTTAAATAGTCTTGTTTTTAAGAAGCAAATAATTTTTTTTAGAGAACACGATTTCTAAAAATGAGGAGTACAAAGCTATTCCTCTTGACAATTGTATGCACAACCTATAAAATTATGTGATCATGTATAAGGTGCATATTTTGTTAATTTGAATTAATAAACAAATGTCATTTTCTAGAAAGTCTTAGTTTTAATAAATAAAGAAATTTCTTAGAATACGTTATTTTTAAAAAGAAGGGACACTATACTCTAACACTTACCAATTGCATGCGTAATGTATAAAAAGGTTCCATTATGTAGAATGCGCATAATTTCTTGATTCCATTTATTAAATAAATAACATTTTAGAAAACACCATTTTTAAAAATGAGGGGTGATAAGATATTCCTATTACAGACTGTGTACAGAATGTATAAAGAGGTGAGATTGTGTAGCATGTGCAAAGTTTGTTTATTCCATTTATTAAATACATAACATTTTTTAAAAAATCATGTTCTTTAAGAAATAAATTAATTGTTTTATGAGTCATGATTTTAAAAAATGAGGGATACTAATATATTCCTCTTACAAATTGCATGACAGTGTCTAAAAAGGTTCGATCATGTAGAATGTGAATACTTTGTTGATTTAATTTATTAAATAAATGACGTTTTTAAATTGTGTGTGCAACCTATAAAAATTTATGATCAAGTATAACTTTCATACTTTGTTTATTCAACTTATTAATTAAATGGTGTTATTTAAAAACATGTGTTTTTAAGAATTAAAGAATTTGTTTTAGAAGTCATGATTTGTAAAAATGAGGGGTACTAAACTATTTTGCTTACAAATTTTGTGCACAATGTACAAAAAGGTGTGATTATGTATAAAATTGCATACTTTCTTTATTTGGTTTATTAAACAAATGGGGGTTATCAAAAATATGTGGTTTTTAAGAAATAAAGTAATTGTTTTAGAAATCACAATTTAAAAAAAAATGAGTGATAGTAAAAGGTTCCTCCTAACACTTCAGTGCACAACCTATAAAAAGGTGTGATCAAGTAGAATGTGCATACTTTACTTATTTGATTTATCAAACAAATGGTGTTTTTTAAAGTCCCATTTTTAAAGAGATAGAGTAATGTTTTTCAAAGTCGTGATTTTTTAAAAAGAAGGGTACTCAGATCTTCCTCTTACCATCTATGTGCATACTTTTTTTATTTGACTTATTAAACAAATTATGTTTTTAAAGTTTTGTTTTTAAGAAGATAAAGTAATGTTTTTCAAAGTCATGATTTTTAAAAAGAAGAGGTATTAAAAAACTGACATTTTTAAAAAATTCTCGCTTTTAACAAATAAAGTAATTTATTTGGAAGTCCTACTTTTTAAAAATGAGTAATAGTAAGTTATTGTGCTTACCAATTGTGTGCACAACCTTTAAAAGTGTGTGATAATGTACAATGCACACACTTTGTTTATTTGAGTTATTAAACAAATAGTGTTTTTAAAAAAGTTTTGTTTCTTAGGAAATAATGTAATTTATTAACAAGTCCTGACTTTTAGAAAGGTGGGGTACTAAACTCTTCATCTTACCAATTGTGTGCATAATGTATACAAAGGTGTGATTATGTGGAATGTGCATAATCTATTTAATTAATTGATTAAAGAAATGTCTTTTTTTTAATCTGTGTTTTTTAAGAAATAAAGTATTAAAAGAAAACATGGTCTTAGAAAAATGATGATACTAAGATATTCTTGACACCAATTATGTGCACAATATATAAAAAAGTGGTGATTAAAATTGTTAAACAAGTGCCATTTTTTAAAATTGTGCATTAAAACAAAGGGTACTAATATATTCATTTTACCAATTGTGTATGCAACCTATAAAAATGTGCAATCATGTAGAATCTTCTTACTTTTTTTTATTGAATTTAGTAAACAAATGGCATTTCTTAAAAAGCC
This sequence comes from Pseudotsuga menziesii, assembly GCA_001517045.1. Lineage (NCBI taxonomy): Eukaryota > Viridiplantae > Streptophyta > Pinopsida > Pinales > Pinaceae > Pseudotsuga > Pseudotsuga menziesii. Next base: position 29,881 of record LPNX011175388.1, read on the forward strand.
TTTTTCTTAAGAAATAAACTAATTTGTTTAGAAGTTGTGCCTTTTAAAAATGATGGCTACTAAGTTGTTCCTTTTAACAATAGCATGCACAATGCATAAAACATGGAATTACGTAAAATGTGCATAGTTTTTCTTTTTCTTTCTTAAACAAATACATTTTTTCTAGTCATGTTTTTAAGAAAGAAAGGATAAAATCTTAAATAGTGATTTTTATAAACAAGGGGTGATAAGATCTTCCTCATACAAATTGTGTGTGAAATGTATAAAACTATTCAATTATAAAGAATGTGTATACATTGTTGATTCAAATTATTAAACAAATGGTGTTTTTTAAAAAGTATTGTTTTGAAGAAGTAGAGAATATTTTTAGAGAACATGATTTATAAAAATGAGGGGTACAAAGCTATTGCTCTTGAAAATTGCATGAAAAACCTATAAAAATGTGCGATCATGTATAAGGTTCATACTTTGCTGATTTGAATCAATAAACAAATGGCGTTTCTTAGAAAGTATTATTTTTTAATCAATACAATAATTTCATAGAAAACGTAATTTTTAAAAAGAAGGGACACTGAACTCTAAATCTTATCAACTGCATGCACAATGCATAAAAAGGTTCCATTATGTACAATGCAGATACTTTCTTGATTTCATTTATTACATAAATGGCATTTTAGAAAATGCCATTTTTAAAAATGAGGGTTGCTAAGATATTCCTTTTACCAAATGTGTACACACTATATAAAAGGTGATATTCTATACCATCTACAAAATTTGTTTAATCCATCTATGAAATATATAACATTTTTAAAAAAATCATGTTTTTTAAGCAATAAAGTAATTATTTTGTGAGTCATGATTTTAAAAAATGCGAGATACTAACATAATCATCTTACTATTTGCATGCAAAATGTGTAAAAAGGTGCAATCATGTAGAATGTGAATACTTTGTTGATTCAATTTATTAAGTAAATGGCATTTTTTTTAAATTCTCATTTTTTAGGAATAAAGTAATTTTTTAGGCGTTGTGATCTTTTAAAATCAGAGGTACTACGCAATTCCTCTTACCAATAGTGTGTGCAACATATAAAAATTTGTGATCAAGTATAATTTTCATACTTTATTTATTCAACTTATTAATTAAATAACGTTATTTGAAAATTATTGTTTTTTAAGACTTAAAGTATGTGTTTTAGAAGTCATGATTTTTGAAAATGAAGGGTACTAAGCTATTCATCTTACGAATTTTGTGCCATAACATTCTACCCTCTTCTATAATGTATAATTTTTAACAAAAAGTGAAAAGATTCCTAGAATATTTCGTATTTTAGGTATAATATTTTCCTCGTAACTCAAAATCGGGCCTACTTCATACCATTTCAAAGGGCATGAAATTATCTACAACTCTATTGTTCTGAGTTTTTGCTTATTCCTTACCATTTTTCTGGGGCGGGTGTTTTAGGAACAAAGACGTTTGCAATACCTTTCCATTGGTCTAAAGTCCTCCCAATTTTGAGTAATGAGTGAAATGTTATGCCCAAAATACGAAAGATTCCTAGAATATTCTACTCTTTTTTCAAATAGGAGACCTTTCGGGAATAATAAAACCCTATGGCGCAATGTACAAAAATGTGTGATTATGTATAAAATTGCATAATTTGTTTATTCAATTTATTAAACAAATGGGGTTTTTAAAAAAGATGTGTTTTTTAAGAAATAAAGTAATTGTTTTAGAAATCGTGATTTAAAAGAAATGAGCGATAGTAATTTATTCCTCCCAACAAATGAGTGCACAACCTATAAAAATGTCTGATAATTTAGAATGTACATACTTTGCGTATTTGATTTATTAAACAAATGGTGTTTTTTAAAGTATCATTTTTATAGAGATAAAGAAATGTTTTTCAAAGTCATGATTTTTAAAAAGGTGTACTAAGCTCTTCCTCTTACCATCTATGTGCACAATGTATTGAAAGGTGCTATTTTGCAGAATGTGTGTACTTTGTTTATTTTATTTATTAAACAAATGTTATTTTTTTAAATCATGTTGTTTAAGAAATAATGTAATGTTTTTAGAAGCTGTGATTTTTAAAATAAGGGGTACTAATCTCTTCATGTTTAAAATTGTGTGCAAAATGTATTTAAAGGTTTGATTATATAGAAATGTGCATACTTTGTTAAGTTGATTTAATAAACAAATATAGTTTGATAAAAAGTCATGTTTTCTCAGAAATAACATAATTTTCCATAGAAAATGTGATTTAAAAAAAAAGGAGTACTAATATGTTACTTACACCAATTGCGAGATCAATGTATAAAAATGTGCGATCATGTAGAATGCACAAAATTTGTTTATTCGATTTATTAAACAAATGACATTTTTTTTCAAAGTATTGTTTTTAAGAAATAAAGTGACCTTTTTCAAAAATCATAATTTTTTCAAACAAGGGGAACCAAGCTCTTTCTCTTAGGAATTTCATGCACAATATATTAAAAACGTACCATTATATACAATCTGTGCTCTTTGTTGATTCTATTTATTAAGTAAATGATGGTTTTTAAATGTCTTGTTTTTCAATAAATATTTTGTTTAGAGGACACTATTTTTAAAAACAAGGGTTACAAATTTATTTATCTTACCAATTGAATGAACAATGTATAAAAATGTGTAGTCGTGTAGAATTTTGATACTATGTGGATTCGATTTATTAAATAAATGGTATAATTGAAAGTCATGTCTTTTAAGACATAAAATAATTTTTTAGAAGTCGTAAATTTTAAAAATGAGGGGTACCAATCTATTTCTCTTATGAATTCTATCCACAAACTATAAAAATCTATGATTAAGTAGAAAGTGCATACTTTTTTTATTCCAATTATTAAACAAACTAGTTTTTTAAAATGTCCTTGTTCTTAAGAAATAAACTAATTTTTTCAAAAGTTGTGATTTTTGAAAATCAGGGGTACTAATCTCTTCATCTTACAAACTTTCTATACAATGTATGAAAATGTATGATTATTTATAGTGTGCATACTTTGTTTATTTGATTGATTAAAGAACTCACATTTTTTTAAATCTCTTGTTTTTAACAAATAAAGTAATTTATTTGGAAGTCCTACTTTTAGAAAATGAGTGGTAGTAAGTTATTTAACTTACCAATTGTGTACACAACCTATAAAAGGGTGTGATAATGTATAATACACAAAGATTGTTTATTTAATTTATTAAACAAATGGTGTTTTTTAAAAACTCTTGTTTTTAAGGAAATACTATAATTTTTTTACAAGTCATGACTTTTAAAAACATGGAGTACTAAACTCTTCCTCTTATCAATTGTGTACACAATGAATAGAAACGTGTGATTATGTAGAATGTGCATACGTTGTTGATTCAAATTATTAAACAAATGGTGTTTTTTAAAAAAGTCTTATTTTTAAGAAGCAAATAATTTTTTTAGAGAACACGATTTTTAAAAATGAGGGGTACAAATATATTCCTCCTGAAAATTGCATACACAACCGATAAAATTTTGTGATCATGTATAAGGTGCATATTTTGTTAATTTGAACCAATAAATAAAAGCCATTTTTTTATAAAGTCTTATTTTTAATAAATAAACAAATTTCTTAGAATACATTATTTTTAAAAAGAAGGGACACTATACTCTAACACTTACCAATTGCATGCATAATGTATAAAAAGGTTCCATTATGTAGAATGCAAATACTTTCTTGATTCCATTTATTAAATAAATAACATTTTAGAAAATGCCATTGTTAAAAACAAGGGGTGATAAGGTTGTAAGATCCCTCTTAGACCCGAGAATGTGTTGTAAACCTTTTTTTTTTTTTAGCATATTGTAATTGTCTACTAGTGAGGAGCCCAAGGCGAAGGCCCCACCAGTAATACCTTGTATTCGATACTACCCCAAGTTCTTTAGGAGACTTAAGGATTGGAATGCAGCTCGACGATGGGCGACCGAAAATCCACTACAAAAGAGCTCACATAACATCCTAAGTCGAAGTAAGCCTAAATGGACTACCTTACCTTCTCGGGCTTTATCTGTGCCTTTCCGAGTAGGACACCATGATTTGGTACCTAACCCTAACTTCGTTTAAACCTCGATAGAGGGAGCTGCACTCATTCTTAGCTTCTACATAAGAATTAGAAGAATTAAGACAAGCGATGGAATCCTCCACCGAAAGGAGCATCAAACGTTTCAAATATATATATATTTATATATGATAAAATAAGATAAAATAATAATAATGATAAGGTCGTTGGAAAAGGACGATTCCCTCACCAAAAAGGAAAAGGTACAGGGACTAATATTACAGGAAAAATAACTATAGATTTCGTTATGAGAGGTAGGGATTGAAAATAAAACCATATATATATTAATTAATGAATCAAACAAAACTGAAGTCCTGTTGTAAAAAGAGGAGGGAATCAATATTGACATAAGGACTGATGATAATGACTAAAGACATGTGGACTTGGTATGAAGTATATAAATATATACACAAGCTTATATTAGGGGATTATTTATGAAAAGAATTTCATACACAATAAGCCGAAAAAAAAAACCGAACAACCTCTCTCTCTCTCTCTCTTTCTATATATATAGAACCTCATACATTAAAAGATATATATTCATATTTCTTATGAAAGTTCATTACAATATGACTTGACTTGGAGTGTTATGTCGATATTCAAATCTTGGACCCGATACCAGATTTTAGCCACCATTCATGGAGGCGTTATTTCCTCCCTCTGCTGGTATTAACTTTTGATAAGCTTAGATTTAGGAGGCCTTACTTTTGATTAAAGAAAATTCATTTTGGAAGCTAAATATTCCCTGACTCGTTCATGCCCATGGTGGAAACCGTTGATTAAATTACAGCCTAATAACTTGAGGCGTTAATTACTCCCACGATTGTTTTGACCAGGGAGAAACGTTGTTTATGCTGGGGGAAGAGTGCAACTATAAAAGGACAGTCAGTCTCCCCTTCCTGGGCAGAGTTGAGTATGCTCTTACAACCCTTTCGATATCTACATTTGCATTTTGGTAATAATTATCCTTACCGTAACATTCTTCTCCTTAGCAAGGAGACTGCGTTCTCATCTAGGCGTTCTTTGGGTTGTGGGATTCTTTCTCTCAGTTGTCGGAGATCAACCATCATGGTGGGAGTTGCAAGCATACTCCCAATTGGAGAATCCAAGGGAAAGAAGAACATGTCTGAGTTTTGGTCCATAAAACATAAAGGAATCAATTGTGAATGGGCGAACACTGCCATGATTGCGCTCTTGTTTTTCTTTTCCCTATCTCAAAATCGTAAGTACTGTCTACCGTTTATTTTAGAACTCTCCATGATTTTGAATCTAGAAGGATATTTTTTGCATGCTTCTTTTGTGTTTGGGCCTGACCTGGAGTATGGACCTCGAATTGGCATGATTCCACCTGATCACTACTAGCTGCTATGCTCGGGTCCCTTATACAATTCCAGAAAGTATTGGCTTATTGATTTATTTATTGATTTACATCCATGTGAGTTCACAGCCTCCTTTAAATTGATAGACTTTTAACTCTCTCAGCGCTACGGTAGCGATCTGCGTATGGATCCAGATAAAAGCCATGCCTTTTGATAAACAACGTAGGGTGACTATCTGCTGTTAATTAAGATTTGAATCTCTCAGCGTGAGAGTGACTGTCTGTGTGTGAATGGAGATAGTAGTTCACGGCCTTCAAATTGATGGCTACGTGCATGTGAATGCAGATAGTAGTTCACAGCCTTCAAATTGATGGCTGCCTGCGTGTGAATGCAGATAGTAGTTCACGGCCTTCAAATTGATGATTGCCTGCGTGTGTATTAAGGGAGTAGTTCACGGCCTTCAAATTAATGACTATCTACGTGTGGATCTAGATGGAAGTCACCACCTTTTAATTTGATAAACATTAAAATCCCTCAGCGTTAGAATGACTATCTTCTGCTAATTTGACAATTTTTGAAGTCTCCTGGCACTAGGGTGATCCTCCTTGTGTGGATCCAGATAGAAGTTCCCTTCCTTTGTGATTAATAATTATTTCACATCGCTAGTCGTTGGATGAATATTTACATAAGAATCTATATTTTTATTTGTGTTCTATAAAAAAGGGAAAATTATTTTAGCAGCATATATTCATGATCGACACTCAAAAGTTATCCTGTTCTCTTTCTGCCCTGGAAAGAGAAAATGTTTTACTGCGAACGCCTATTGTTGTTTGAATTAAATATGACTAAGAAACCTCCTTTTTAATGTCCTATTTGAGTATAATGTGGCTAGAAGGCCTGATTTGATTGTATAGAATTCCCACTTATGGATAGTGTGGGAATAGTTCAGGTAGGCTCCTCGAGGAGGAGACCACGATTGGAACAGAAGATGTATGATAGCAATTGTAATTGCGCAACTTCTAATAAGAATAAATGTCACGGGTCTGTGACAATTTTGGTGGATGTAGCCCCGAGGGTGGGGTGAACCACGTACATTGGGTCTTGCTTTGTGTGCTGTGGATGTCTATATTTGCATGTATCATTGTTTGTGCCTTAATGTGTCTTGAGTATACAATATTTCTGCAATATGTGTAGACTGTTCTTTTGGGTTGGTCATGTTGTTATTTATATACTACCTTGCAAGGTCTAACGCTGATAGGGTGACCTGTGGAAGTTATAACAACAATAAAATTTTATGCATAGATCCTGTAAAGTTGTTCAATTAATGTATAAGTTACTTTCAGCAGGATGATATTACAAGTACGCCCTCTTATGCCAACATTGGAATTAAATGTTGAAAGGTTTCCTAATAACCAGAATATTGGTAAGCTATAAGTGAGCTCAGGACTTATGATAAGCTTTTAAAGGTGCGGCATGGTGTTTATATAGCGTTAATTGATAGTGTGATATTTGCCAAATTTATTTTATGCATGCATGGTGTTATAGCTTAATGATCAGATGCTGGTGATTTGCAAATAGGAAGTATATTCCTCTACTATTCGCATATGAAATTCATAAGGTTTTAAATGCAAACTTTATATGCATGCATTGTGTTACCGCTTAGTAATCTGATATCTGCGAATAGGGATTTTATATGCCCTCTGCTATTTCGCATCTGAAAATTGATAAGGTTGAATTTACAAAATTGATATTATAGATATGTAAGCGTTGGGTAGCCGCTAAATATTAAAATTCACACTTACATATAGGTGCCGTGATTTCAAATAAGGTGGTCTGTGCCTCTGCGATTTCATGCCTGAAAACAATGTGGAACGTGCTTCTTATTTATGGTTGATGATATCTGTAGGTTATGTTTGTTTTTCGTAACTTGAGCGATTGAGGTTAAGCCTAAGATTTGGATTTTTATATGCCTATGCTACAAATCAGTAAAGATTTTAGTGAGTATTTTTTGTGCTGGCACGCCTGTCTTTATTTTATTTCGTTGGGATTCTCAATTGCTGAAAGATAAAATTTATTTTCTCTGATTCTCCTTTCTAGCTGAATCATTTTTTTGGTAATACAATGCTTTGGATCCATGCTTGATAGCTGAATCATTTTCGATTAAAAGCCAAAGGAGTAATAGCAAAAGAAACTTTACCCCTTTTTCACCCACCATGGCATTAAGTTCTAAGAGGTATGCTACAAGTGGTATTAGAGCCAGCTACAATGCTGGACCCATAATAAAAATGGGCTAACATTATAGTTGTAGGATTACACTTGGAAGAAGATTTACTCGGAGCTTATCCTCTGAAGCAAACTCCATGTCGGATAATGATTTCTCTCTGGGAACGACCTGAGCGAATGTGTGAGTAGGCAGTGTATTGTTGGATTAAGCTAACGAATTTGGAAGAATGTGGTTTGTGTCTACATTTGAATCTCTTCAAGAAGGAAAAATTTGCTGAATTTAGGTCTGATGAAATCCTGTTTGGGTGTATAGGGAGATTAAAATTGTGATTGATATGAGGCTGAGCTGAACCTCGAACGTATTTTGTTGACACTCCAAGTATGCAATATTGAATATTGTCTTCTGCCCTGATTTTGTTGCTCCTCCCGGATCGAACCATCTTCTATTTGATATATTTAAATAGTGAAAATAGAGAGTGTCATTAATCACCTGTATTACCTAGTACCTACTACTTAACCTCGCTTACAATGGGCGTAGTACTTCCAGCTACTATTCCATATTCTAATCGAATGTCCCGGTCGATTTTTTTGTTTGGATAACAAATCCTTGAAGATTGGATGGGAAGGAAAAGAGGTAATGGTCACTGCATCTTCTAATGGTTACGCATTACAGGTGAGCAAATCATTCTATTAATTTACATTCACAAAGGCTTCTGACACTGAATTTTTAAATCAGTTCATGGTGGCTACAATACCTTAAACATACTTTACACTCCACACATGTAGAAGGTTACTCATTTCTATTATAGGTCTTCGTATATCCTTTGGATTCTTATAGAATATTTAAAAAAGGGTTTAGTTATGATATAAGCTTGATGCATTGTAATGGGTCCTAACTATGTTCGTAGCCAAATGAGGAATTTAAAGGCTTGACTACAGTATAGTCACCAACAGACATGGTTGCAACGATGGAGAAACCACTGCCATTACATAATCATGGCAAATGGAGAGAAGGGAAATATGTGAAGCATTGCAAGGAAGAAAAGAGGCGACAGGAGGATCGCGTCTATGAGGAGAACTATTACTAAAGAGATTTTAGGTAAAGCAAATCTGGTAAGTATTCTACCATGATTTAATTTGTTCATAGTATTGGTAAGATGTTAATAATAATAATCGCTTGACTGCAAGGATACCCAACCATTTGATTAACCATTCAATCCTGAATCTGGATCTGGTAAAAATGCAGAATCGGAAATCGTAATGGAAGTCAATAGATGGAACTGATATGATAGGCTGTGAGTGATTTTTTTTGTTTTATGAGATGGGTAATAGAGCGAATCATGAGCTATGGTTTTTATCTTACTTTGACTCCAAATCGTGGTGCTCATGGAAGTTTTTTTTTTTTTTTAAACTGTCAGGAAAACAACGATCTTGTTTGGGTGTGTTGATAAATCGATTTGTGTGTCAAATAGTACAAATGTTATGACTGGGATAGTTTTAAAAAAATAAATAAATAAAAAATAAAAATGTGTTGGGATTTCCTACGTTTGACATATGTTGTTATGTCTGGTATAACCACAGAAGGCAGACTATTGAACCTCTCTTCAAGAGTCAAGTCCCTGCCGAGTATAAAAGCTATTGAAACCCCTTCTTCCTATTTCTTGTAAGGGGACCCCGCCTGCAATGTTTTGTGTTATAATTTTATTTTAATGACTGAGATGTGTTGTAATGAAGATTGCATTTCTGTTAGTATGAATCTAGATATGAACAAGGTGTACCTGTGGAGCGATTAGAATCTTCTTTTGGTTACCTCCAATGTCACAATGTGTCTCATAATGTAGATTTTCAAAGATTGCTTATTGGACTTCTATTCCAACGATAAAGATCGGTGGTGTAAATGGTGCAAAGAGTATTGCATAACATTGCCTTATTGTTGAGTTGCACCCAAGTCTGGTAAGCACACTCTACCACTGAGTCACATACCCTTTTCATAACGGGTTTCCTGTTGTAAATTAAGGATTGTGATACCAACACAAGCCCCTTTGGTTGCAACATTTAATCCTTTTGAACAAGAAAACATCTAACATGCTTTTCGAACTTTTTCACACTACATGGATTTCCACTAATTTGTTTGTTTGCAAAAGGTTAGGGAAAATAGTCACAAACAGAAGAATTTTTTGGAATCAGGGTTATTTCAGACATATAATAAATTGACATAATTACACGTATGCACCATATTCATGTAGGCAATTGCTAGAGAATCTAGTTGTGGTGAGGCACGTGTTAATTGCTATTCAGTACATTATAGATTCATTGGTATAGTAAGCATAATTTAAATTTATGCACTGTTTTGATCAATCCTGACCATGTATGATAGCTTCATAACTTTCCAACATTGAGTCAATCATTTGGAAGTATGTGTGAAACAACAGGTGAATCTTTGCAGAAAGCTGAGATGTGGCAGGAACATAAGCATTTTTTTTGGGGTTCAAATCGTGATTTTGTTGGATATACTGTGTACTCTAATCTCCTATTACATTTTGTTGCACTTCTTCAAAGTATGAATTTTATTGCCTACATTTCTGTTAATACAGAATAGTACAAATATAGAAGCAAATATTAAATTGAAGTTAAAGTGTAAGGTGGTGGTTACATTGTCAAATGTACCAAAGTTTATGTGGCTTCTTGAGAATGCCCTCTTGACAATTTTGGTATTAAAAAAATAAGTAGAAAAGGCTCTTATCCGATGGATGAGAAATAAAGTAAGACATGAATTATGCTAAAAATTTGATGTTCTCACCACCTATGGATTGATTGCAGACATGGGAAATTGTGGCCGTGAGGAGTGCTCAAGCTCTTGAAGAGTTATGAATATATGAGAAAGATCTCATGTGACAAAGGTTATCACCACAAGGAAGTGGTGATGGAGGTAGTGGTTGAAAACTACCTTGTTTTTCCCCGGGCCAGCGAGGGACCACTATGCATTTTGGGGACGCCTAGATGTAAGATATTTTGGTTAAGACTCGTTCCGCACACATTAGAGGACTGTCACATGAGTGGGGAACTATGTGAAGAGAATAACCTCTAGGCACCGTGGAGATGTGCGAGAACTGGAAGTGCCTTAGCTTGGTGAAGCACCCTGAAGAGCACAAAAAGGAGATACGCCTAAGGAAGGGTATCGTCCTTGTGTTGGGTGGCTTGAACTTGTACTTGGAAGTACTGTTAGCACTTGATGTGCTAGGATGAAGGACATCCAGAGAAAGAAATAATGACAAAGTGCCCTGAATAGCACAAGAAGGAGATACACCTAAAGGAGGGAATAGGGTATCATCCATGTGTTGGGTGGCTTGAATTGGTACTTGAAGTACTGTTAGCACTTGTAGTGCTGGGATGGAGGACATCCAGAGAAAAGAGTAATGCCAGAAGCAGGTATGTGCATTACAGGTAAATTGGTACCTATGAGGTAATATGTCTATTTATTGGCAAATAGAACTGACATGTATATTAGAAACCATGTGGATTATGAAAATTGTATACTGATTCTAAGTTTTACATGGTTCAATGTCAATATACAGGCATATGTATGATTTTAAATGCAGGATCATGACAGGAATTACAAAGATAGCAGTCAAAGACAGAAAGAAATGATGATGGAACAGAAAAAATATGTTGTTTGAATTTAACACCGAGGACGGTGTTAATTTTAGGGGGAGAGGATGTAAGATCCCTCTTAGACCCGAGAATGTGTTGTAAACCTTTTTTGTTTTTCTTTTTTTTTTCTTTTTTTTTTCTTTGCATATTATTGTAATTGTCTACTGGTGAGGAGCCCAAGGCCAAGGCTGCACCAGTAAGACCTTATATTCGATACTACCCCAAGTTCTTTAGGAGACTTAAGGATTGGAACGTGGCTCGACGACGGGCGACCAAAAATCCACTACAAAAGAGCTCAAATAACATCCTAAGTCGAAGTAATCCTAAATGGACTACCTTACCTTCTCGGGCTTTATCTGTGCCTTTCCGAGTAGGACACCATGATTTGGTACCTAACCCTAACTTCGTTTAAACCTCTATAGAGGGAGATGCACTCATTCTTAGCTTCTACATAAGAATTAGGAGAGTGAAGACAAGCGATGGAATGCTCCACCGGAAGGAGCATCAAACGTTTCAAATATATATATATTTATATATGATAAAATAAGATAAAATAATAATAATGATAAGGTCGTTGGAAAAGGACGATTCCCTCAGCGAAAAGGAAAAGGTACAGGGACTATCATTACAGGAAAAATAACTATAGATTTCATTATGAGAGGCACGGATTGAAAATAAAACCATATATATATATTAATTAATGAATCAAACAAAACTGAAGTCGTGTTGTAAAAAGGGGAGGGAATCAATATTGACATAAGGACTGATGATAATGACTAAAGACATGTGGACTTGGTATGAAGTATATAAATATATACACAAGCTTATATTAGGGGATTATTTATGAAAAGAATTTCATACACAATAAGCCGAAAAAAAAAACCGAACAACCTCTCTCTCTCTCTCTCTATATATATATAGAACCTCATACATTAAAATATATATATTCATATTTCTTATGAAAGTTCATTACAAGATGACTTGACTTGGAGTGTTATGTCGATATTCAAATCTTGGACCCAATACCAAATTTTAGCCACCATTCATGGAGGCGTTATTTCCTCCCTCTGCTAGTCTTAACTTTTGATAAGATTAGATTTAGGAGGCATTACTTTTGATTAAAGAACATTGTTTTTGGAAGCTAAAGATTCCCTGACTCGTTCACACCCATGGTGGAAACCGTTGATTAAATTACAGCCCAATAACTTGAGGTGTTAATTACTCCCATGATTGTTTTGACCAGGGAGAAACATTGTTTATGCGGGGGGAAGAGCACAACTATAAAAGGACAGTCAATTTCCCCTTCCCAAGGGGAGTCGAGTATGCTCTTACAACCATTTTGATATCTAGATTTGCATTCTGGTAATAATGATCCTTACCATAACATTCTTCTCCTTAGCAAGGAGCCTGCGTTCTCATTTGGGCGTTCTTTGGGTTGTGGCATTCTTTCTCTCAGTCGCCGAAGATCAACCATCATGGTGGGAGTTGCAGGCATACTCCCAATTGGAGAATCCAAGGGAAAGGAGAACATGTTTGAGTTTTGGTCCATAAAACATAAAGGAAGCAATTGTGAATGGGCGAAAACTGCCATGATTGCGCTCTTGTTTTTCTCTGCCCTATCTCAGACTCGTAAGTACTGTCTACCCTTTATTTTAGAACTCTCCACAATTTTGCATCTGGAAGGATATTTTTTGCATGCTTCTTTTGTGTTTGGGCTTGACCTGGAGTATGGACCTCGAATTGGCGCGATTCCACCTGATCACTACTAGCTGCTATGCTTGGGTCCCTTATACAATTCCAGAAAGTATTGGATTATTGATTTATTTATTGATTTAAATCCATGTGAGTTCACGACCTCCTTTAAATTGATAGACTTTTAACTCTCTCAGCGCTAGGGTAGCGATCTGCGTATGGATCCAGATAAAAGACACTGCCTTTTGATAAACAACATAGGGTGACTATCTGCTGTTAATTAATATTTGAATCTCTCAGCATGAGAGTGACTGTCTGTGTGTGAATTCAGATAGTAGTTCAGAGCCTTCAAATTGATGGCTGCCTACATGTGAATGCAGATAGTAGTTCACGGCCTTCAAATTGATGGCTGCCTGCGTGTGAATGCAGATACTAGTTCACGACCTTGAAATTGATGACTGCCTGCATGTGGATCTAGATGGTAGTCACCGCCTTTTAAGTTGATAAACATTAAAATCCGTCAGCGTTAGAATGACTATCTGCTGCTAATTTGACAATTTTTGAAGTCTCCTGGCACTAGGGTGATCCTCCGCGTGTGGATCCAGACAGAAGTTCCCTTCCTTTGTGATTAATAATTATTTCACATCGCTAGTCGTTGGATGAATATCTGCATAAGAATCTATATTTTTTCTTTGCGTTCTATTAAAAAGGGAAAATTATTTTAGCAGCATATATTCACGACCGGCACTCAAAAGTTATCTTGTTCTCTTTCTGCCCTGGAAAGAGAATTTTTTTTACTGCGAACGCCTATTGTTGTTTGAATTAAATATGACTAAGAAACATCCTTTTTAATGTCCTGTTTGAGTATAATGTGGCTAGAAGGCCTGATTTGATTGTATAGAATTCCCACTTATGGATAGTGTGGGAATAGTTCAGGTAGGCTCCTCGAGGAGGAGACCACGATTGGAACAAAAGATGTATGATAGCAATTGTAATTGTGTAACTTCTAATAAGAATAAATGTCACAGGTCTATGACACTTTTGGTGGACGTAGCCCCAAGGGTGGGGTGAACCACGTACATTGGGTCTTGTTTTGTGTGCCTTGGATGTCTATATTTTCATGTATCATTGTTTGTGCCTTAATGTGTCTTGAGTATACAATATTTCTACAATATGTGTAGATTGTTCTTTTGGGTTGGTCATGTTGTTATTTATATACTACCTCGCAAGGTCTAACGCTGACAGCGTGACCTATGGAAGTTATAACAACAATAAAATTTTATGCATAGATCCTGTAAAGTTGTTCAATTAATGTATAAGTTACTTTCAGCAGGATGATATTACAAGTACGCCCTCTTATGCCAACATTGGAATTAAATGTTGAAAGGTTTCCTAATAACCAGAATATTGGTAAGCTATAAGTGAGCTCAAGACTTATGATAAGCTTTTAAAGGTGTGGCGTAGTGTTTATATAGCATTAATTGATAGCGTGATATTTGCCAAATTTATTTTATGCATGCATGGTGTTATAACTTAATGATCAGATGCTGGTGATTTGCAAATAGGAAGTATATGCCTCTATTATTCGCATATGAAATTCATAAGGTTTTAAATGCAAACTTTATATGCATGCATTGTGTTACCGCTTAGTAATATGATATCTGCGAATAGGGATTTTATATTCCCTATGCTATTTCGCATCTGAAAATTGATAAGGTTGAATTTACAAAATTGATATTATAGATATGTAAGTGTTGGGTAGCCGCTAAATATTAAAATTCACACTTACATATAGGTGCTGTGATTTGCAAATAAGGTGGTTTGTGCCTCTGCGATTTCATGCCTGAAAACGATGTGGAACGTGTTGATGATATCTGTAGGTTATGTTTGTTTTTCATAACCTGAGCGATTTAGGTTAAGCCTAAGATTTGGATTTTTATATGCCTATGCTACTAATCAGTAAAGATTTTAGTGAGTATGTTTTGTGCTGGCACGCCTGTCTTTATTTTATTTCGCTGGGATTCTCAATTGCTGAAAGATAAAATTTATTTTCTCTGATTCTCCTTTCTAGCTGAATCATTTTTTTGGTAATACAATGCTTTGGATCCATGCTTGATAGCTGAATCATTTTTTATTAAAAGCCAAAGGAGTAATAGCAAAAGAAAATTTACCCCTTTTTCACCCACCATGGCATTAAGGACTAAGAGGTATGCTACAAAGGTATTCCTATTACAAACTGTGTTCACAATGTATAAAGAGGTGAGATTGTGTAGCATGTGAAAAATTTGTTTATTCCATTTATTAAATACATAACATTGTTTTTTTAAATAATGTTTTTTAAGAAATAAATTAATTGTTTTATGAGTCATGATTTTAAAAAATGAGGGATACTAATATATTCCTCTTACTAATTGCATGACAATGTATAAAAAGGTTTGATCATGTAGAATGTGAATACTTTCTTGATTTAATTTATTAAATAAATGACGTTTTTAAAAAATTCTTGTTTTTTCTGAATTAAGTAATTTGTTTAGATGTTGTGATTTTTTTAAATGAGGGGGACTACACTATTCCTCTTACCAATTGTGTGCTCAACCTATAAAAATTTGTGATCAAGTATAACTTTCATAATTTGTGTATTAAACTTATTAATTAAATGGTTTAATCTAAAAACATGTGATTTTTAAGAATTAAAGAATTTGTTTTAGAAGTCATGATTTTTAAAAATGAGGGGTACTAAACTATTTTGCTTACCAATTTTGTGCGCAATGTACAAAAAGGTGTGATTATGTATAAAATTCATACTTTGTTTATTTGATTTATTAAACAAATGGGGGTTTTGAAAAATATGTGGTTTTTAAGAAATAAAGTAATTGTTTTAGAAATCACTATTTTAAAAAATGAGTGATAGTAAAATATTCCTCCTAACACTTTAGAGAACATCCTATAAAAAGGTGTGATAATGTGTAATGTGCATACTTTACTTATTTGATTTATTAAACAAGTGGTGTTTTTAAAGTTGCATTTTGAAAGAGATAAAGTAATGTTTTTCAAAGTCATGATTTTTAAAACAAAGGGTTACTCAGGTCTTCATCTTACCATCTATGTGCATACTTTTTTTATTTGATCTATTAAATAAATGATGTTTTTAAAGTTTTGTTTTTAAGAAGATAAAGTAATGTTTTTCAAAGTCATGACTTTTAAAAAGAAGGGGTATTAAAAAACTGACATTTTTAAAAAACTCTCTCTTTTAACAAATAAAGTAATTTATTTGGAAGTCCTGCTTTTTAAAAATGAGTGGTAGCAAGTTATTTTGCTTACCAATTGTGTGCACAACCTTTAAAAGGGTGTGATAATGTAGAATGCACAAACTTGGTTTATTTGAGTTATTAAACAAATGGTGTTTTTTAAAAATTTTGTTTTTCAGGAAATAATGTAATTTATTGACAAGTCATGACTTTTAAAAAGGTAGGGTACTAAACTCTTCGTCTTACCAATTGTGTGCACAATGTCTACAAAGTTGTGATTGTGTAGAACATGCATAATATGTTTATTTGATTGATTAAAAAAATGTCTTTTTTTAATCTCTGTTTTTTAAGAAATAAAGTATTAAAAGAAAACATAATCTTAGAAAAACGAAAGTACTAAGATATTCCTGAAACCAATTATGTGCACAATATATAAAAAGGTGTTGATTCAAATTGTTAAACAAGTGTCATTTTTAAAATTCATGTTTATAACAAGCGGTACTAATATATTCATCTTACCAATTGTGTGTGCAACCTATGAAAATGTGCAATCATGTAGAATCTTCTTACTTTTTTTATTCAATTTAGTGAACAAATGGAATTTCTTAAAAAGCCTTTTTTTTTAAGAAATAAACTAATTTGTTTAGAAGTTGCGCTTTTTAAAAATGATGGCTACTAAGTTGTTTCTTTTAACAATTGCATGCACAATGTATAAACGTGGAATTATGTAAAATGTGCATACTTTTTCTTTTTCTTTTCTTGAACAAATCCATTTTATCAAGTCATGTTTTTAAGAAAGAAAGGATAAAATCTTAAATAATGACTTTTATAAACAAGGGGTACTAAGATCGTCCTCGCACAAATTTTGTTCGCAATGTATAAAACAATTCGATTATGAAGAATGTGCATACATTGTTGATTCGGATTATTAAACAAATGATATTTTTTTTTAAATTATTGTTTTGAAGAAGTAAAGAATTTTTTTAGAGAACATGTTTTATAAAAATGAGGGGTACAAAGCTATTCCTCTTGAAAATTGCATGCAAAACCTATAAAATTGTGTGATCATGTCTAACATGCATACTTTTCTGATTTGAATCAATAAACAAATGGCATTTCTTAGAAAGTATTATTTTTTAAGAAATACAATAATTTCTTAGAATACGTGATTTTTAAAAAGAAGGGACACTGAACTCTAGATCTTACCAACTGCGTGCACAATGCATAAAAAAGTTCCATTATGTACAATGCATATACTTTCTTGATTTCATTTATTAAATAAATTGTATTTTAGAAAATTCCATTTTTAAAAATGAGGGGTGCTAAGATATTCCTCTTACCAAATGTGTGCACAATGTATAAAAGGTGATATTTTGTAGCATGTGCAAAATTTGTTTATTCCATTTATTAAATATATAACATTTTTTAAAAATTCATGTTTTTTAAGAAATAAAGTAATTATTTTATTAGTCACGATTTTTAAAAATGTGAGATACTAATATAATCCTCTTACTAATTGCATGCACAATGTGTAAAAATGTGCGATCAAGTAGAATGTGAATACTTTATTGATTCAATTTATTAAGTAAATGGCATTTTTTTAAAATTCTTGTTTTTTAAGGAATAAAGTAATTTTTTAGACGTTGTGATCTTTTAAAATTAGAGGTACTACGCAATTCCTCTTACCAATGTGTGCAACGTATAAAAATTTGTGCTCAAGTGTAATTTTCATACTTTGTTTATTCAACTTATTAATTAAATAGCGGTATTTAAAAACTAGTGTTTTTAAGAATTAAAGTATGTGTTTTAGAAGTCACGATTGTTAAAAATGAGGGGTACTAAACTATTCATCTTACCAATTTTGTGCCATAACATTCTACCCTCTTCTATAATGTATAAATTTTAACAAAAAGTGAAAAGATTCCTAGAATATTTCGTATGTATATTGTGTACTCCCATACTTGTTTTTGGAGAGCAAAATTCACCAAAACCTTCCCACTTGTCATAGAAAGGATGAAATGTAAATATACTTTATTTACACATTATATAGATGATTTATTGTTAAAAAGGTAATAACCCTTTATTTAGTTCATACAAAGGATTCTCCTATGTATTTGGGATTATTTCTGGTTGTAATGATTACGAGGAATGTTGAAGATGATAATCTTCCTTTTTATTAACTCCTTGATTTTTATGTCGACGCTAAAATGATCACAACTCCCTCTATCATGGATTCAACATAACAGGATTAGGTGACTAGGCCTTGGTATCCTAGTCGGGATATATTTCAGTGAAGTAGGAAATCCCCTGTAGGCTGAATCCCTATTTCTAATATCACCATAATCAAGATGATATGTAAGACTACGACATCAAAATATGTCTCTTTAACCATTCTCCTTTATCCCTAGTGGGTTTAGTCGCGCGTCGCTAGCTTGTGTCGAAGTCTTAAGTCTCCTAAGATTATCACTTAGGTAATTAACTCGGATAGATTTCTAGGTCTTGTTTCTGGTGGGTCCTTGGCCTTGAGATCCTCACCCAAAAACAAGTAAAAACAATATTTGTAATTACAAGATATCTAGGGTATGTGAGAGGGATGTTACATCCTCTCTCCCCCTTAAAAATAACACCGTCCTCGGTGTTCCTATTTTCATCCAATTTCCTTCATCTATTTCGTTGTCTTTTCTTGTTTTCATCCTTTTATTCTGATCATTTGAGATCATTTTGTATCTTCTCAAGTCTCTATCGTTCAAGACCTGCAGTTTCCTATAACAAGGTCAGGTCAAGCCCAAATTTTTATTAAGTAAATCATGTCAAATTATAACTCAACTTAAACATAAGCCATGGATCCTTTTGTATTATAACAAATTGCAATTTATGGAACATCTCCTAGTTTTTATTTCTATCATAATACCCAATTATTTTTCCAAAATGCAATTGATTCATCAATAAAACATAATTACTATCCCTTGGGTGGTCGTTTTATCTCCAACCTTTAGATAGTTATATAGTCTTTGACTTGAGGTAATCCTTTCTTCACGTTTACATATTAGAACATGTAACAGCCTAATTACTTGGAAAATTTGTTAACACGTTTTACGTTATTTTTCAAAATCTCCCTTGAGTTTCCTTTCTCATTTATTGTGTGGACTTACAACTATTTTTGAGGTTACTCTCTCGTTTGACTGCGGTCAAAAGTTTTCTCCTTAGTGACATCAAACAACATCCTCTCTTCTAGATGTCCAACTTTTCCTAGGTCTTGATATCAATATCTTAACTCTTTCATGGTTCTCCTTAAGCCTCCTCGCTTGAGTCCAGGAATTCTTTTCCACCAAAAATAGGGTAGAGTTAGATCGTCAATTTTTCTTGCCACATCATATGCCTAAAAACAATGTTCTCATATGATAATCATTTTCCTAACACCATTGTGCTCCTGCAGCATGTATTTTCCTTACTCATTTTTTTTCTTTAATGTTAATTACAACCTTTGACCTTTTGTGACACACTTTCTGTGATCCTTAACATGTCTTCTCTACCATTGTATATAATTAACATCTATTAATAAACAATAATTCTCATTCATTTAATCACCATTTCCTAATTTGTAGTGATTTGTACCCTTACCATCATTCATGGTTCATAAATTCTCATAATTCATCCAGAATAAATCATTACTCATCTTTGGGCATTTTGAGATAACTTAATTACAAGTGTATTTGAAATCCATGTCTTACATTGATCATGACCACAGTCAAAATCATAATAAAGGCATGCAATGTCAGTACAGAACACCATAATCCACACTTAATCCTTGGTTCATAAAAAACATAATATCAACAATTAAATTAAGACAAGAGAAAAGCATCACCCATTCTTTAGTGGTTTAACTCTGCTTCTTAAGACCATGGATATTCTTACTAAAATTCGACTTTGATTGATAGCTTTCCTCGCATAATCCTGCAATGTTAGCATATAACAATATACATCATTTATTCGCTTTATCATTTTCCAATACTCATATCTCTAAACCTATTTACTCAATATACCCAATCCTCTAATGCCCGATCTTCTAATTGATGGACTAAATTGACACAATTTAACCATGGGCACAGAGCTAGCCAAAATCCCCATCAACATTTACAACAATTACAGTGAGTTAACACAAGAAACATTTTCCCTAGAATAAATGGGATGTGAAAGAAAGGGAAGAACTTCTGTGTATAAACCGGTTTAAAGAACATATGTGCAGCACATTGATACTGACCAAAAAACTAAATATGTGATCATGAACACATAAAAAGAACTATCCTTTAGAAAGGAAGTTTCAAGTTGTAGCACAATTTTTTTTTAATCAAGCAGAGGAAATATGTGAACCTGTGCTGATCATGAAAACAAAATATGATCTACAAAAGGAAACAATGTTCTAACATGATGGGAAGTATCCTTATATGGCGTTTAATCACTTTTTTTTTATAAAGAAAATCTAATCAACCATTAGTTCAAAAGTCCAACATAGAAGTGTTCTTTAAAGACTGATCAATAGTTTGTTGCACATTTATCAAAATAGAATTAATCTCTTTTGATTGAGCTCCATTCCAAAACCTTGTTTCGTTTCAAACTTTAAATCTGGGAATCGTTTTTGGAGTTTATCATGGCAATTGGTATTTTTTAAACAGAAAAAGCTTTAGATCTGTAATAGCACCATCCATGAAATCAAAGGAAAGACTTTGGCCTTCAAATTTCGGAGAAATATGTCTTGAACAACAACTAATATGACCTCTAACCTCTTCACGTTTCCTTATTTGATTTCCAAAAGTGAGAACATAGTTGAAATATGTAATAATAATTACATATTGGCTGCAAGCTATGGCCAAACTTAGAATTTTGAAATGCATACAACCTAAGACACAGCCAGAAGGAATACAATACTTGCTTCAGAATTTAATGGGGTTTCAACTTTTAGCAGCTCTAGAAAACAATGGCATGAATGAAGAGACAACTCATAGCTTCTTCTTAGCCCAGGGGTTATCTCAACAGGTTGTTAACAATATTACTGAGCAGTTGACTAGTTGAATACAAAACAACATAAACCCATGACTTGGATTTAATTTAAAAGAATGATATGAGAGGGTGAAATGCCACTTCAGAGTAGAAAAATCTTAAATTGATAAAATAAAGCTCTGAACAAAAACAACCTAAGTTAGGGTTTGGGTGGTCTTTGCGCTAGCGAATTTTAGTAATGTCAAACTTACACCAGCCAATAAAAAATAGGTCACCTGATAATGGGCTTAGGTCAAAGTATAAGTACTCAATAATCTAACAACTGTGACACTTTCTAGATGAACACTGATATATATAACTGTGACAATCGTTTACTAATAGGATAATGGATTCCATTAAATTATAATCTTGGCTCTGTGCATTACCTTTCTAATGTATGTATAGCACTTAGGGATGAGTCGATTTATCAGTAAAGAACCAGTGCCATCGAAATTCAGAAAATGAATATGGAAAAATGGAAAACAAAGAGATATGCACATTATATCAACCAGTGACTAGTGTCACAAAAACAAAAATGCTTCTTTAACCATTACAATTTTCACATCAATAGTCACCTTTAGGGAGCAAGGGAAAAAGGAGCATGCACACACAAATATAGTCAATCTGAGCCATCATCAACTACCTTCCCATGATATTTCTTTCTTTTATCCTTTTTGTTACCTCCTTCAATCTTGAATGCCCGCTCGGATAGCTCAGTTCCCTCGTCTGTCATTGCCAATAAATAATTAAAAATTCTAACTTCATGTTTAGCCCAAAATAGGTCCAAGTGTTGTCACTCTGGCTCTGATACCATTTGTAATAGTCCCATATTACAAACAATTTTTACCTTCGATTCAACTTTACAAATTATTGCTAATTCCATAACATTCCTCTAGAACTCAATCTTTCTTTCAAGTTATACCTGCAACTTCGTTAATTACTCATGACACACACATGTTTGGAAATCCATAATCTATGGAAAAGATCTTTTATGGATTCTCATTTTTGTATCCATTCTTTAGGATTTAGCCTTTTGTTGAAACAAAATATTCCTCCCTATGTTAATCATAATAATAATAATAAACTTCATGTTTGAGCACCATACATATGGTGCATGCTAGTTTTAGAAGCTTATGTTTTCTCTCAATAGAGGTATACTTGTTGTTCAGCCTCTAGTTATCATTTTGTAACATACCCATTCTGAAGAACCCTTCAATACATCACAAAAGCATATCTTTACAAAAATATTTAATCATTAATCTAATAGTGGTTTCGTTGACGTAAAGTGTTTTTTGAAGATTCTCAACATTCAATATAACCTTACACGTGGAAACTGTAAGCATTTTCATCATCATAGTGCATTTAAAACAATACTATGTGCGGACCAAAAATCATTATGATAACTTTCCTTAATTATCTTCTACAATATTAAAATCCATTAACAAGGTTGCAGAACAGCATCATATGTGCATCCACCATATGGTCACATCCTGTGACATTTATTTCATTAAAAGGGTTACAATCAGCAGCATGAATGTTTCCATGCTTTCTTTCTGTCATTCTCATAGACTCTCTTTCTAAGAGAGTATTTTTACTAAAAAAACTAGAAATGCTTGGTTAAGTACAATGCTTAGCAATGCTTAGCAATGAAAACACGTGTTTTGAGTTTTTTGAGCAGGTCCTCCTCCCCATGCCTACAAAATTGAAATTCAAACTCTTGTGGAGGAGGTTAGTGGACTAGTTTTCAGAGAGGGCTAGGCCCAGTGAGAATGCATGCAGATAAATGTGGAGTGTACTCGAAGTATGGCGCTGATTTTGAGGGGATAACTACTTGGTAAGTGCTTGAGTGAGATGATGATATCACTCTGGTGATATCGATGAAACAGATCGCTTAGTAATCATTTTAAATTTGAACTTGGCATTCAGTGGAGGTTTACTGCAGTCGTGGGACAGATGGACGGCAGGGTAGGGTTTAGATTTCCATCAGTATTTTGAGATCAATAATGAATTCTTAGCCATCAAATCATGATTTACTACAATTCCCTGAACTTTTAGGTGGTTAATCATGTTAAATTATGACAGGCCTCATGCACACAACCATTTTCACTTTTCATCCTTTGTGGTGGTTAAGAGACTTTAGGGTTTAGTTCGCTAGCTATCGAAAGCTGGGCTTTCAGTGGCTAATGAAATTCCAATGCTATTTCCCAATCCACTGAAACATTCTTTCTTCCACAACATATCTCATTTGCTTTCGGTGGTTACAACTATCTAGGGATTTTTTTGCTAGCTGTCGAAATCTAGGCTTTCGGTGGCTAATGAACCACCAACACTTTTACCTATGCCACCGAAACTGACTTTTTCCCCCACGTATTTCATTCACTTTCGGTGGTCAACGTCCTTCGAAATACCCTCGCTAAGCTGCCGAAACCAAATCTTTTCGGTGGCTAATGAGCTGTTGGAAAGCTCGCCTAAGCCATCAAAAATCCTTTTACCAGAATTTTAACCAATAACATAATGAGAGAGCTCTCAATGGATAATCATGGTCCTGTCTTAAACTGTTAGCTGCCGAAAGCTAGGATTTTCAATGGCTAATGAGCTCTTGAAAATCTCGCCTAAGCCACCGAAAGCTAAAACTTCAAAATTTATCAAATAACTGAAAATCAAATATCCCAACTTTGTTAGTCACCCCAATGTCTTTCATAGTATGACTTGAAATATTCATTATATCAAAAAATAAATTGTATGAGTGAACTTATTGAAAATAAATTATGTTGGAATGTATAAAACTAGTCGATTATGAATAATTTGCATAGTTTGTTGATTCCAATTATTATACAAATTGTGTTTTTTTAAAGTCTCTTTTTAAGAAGCAAAGAATTTTTTAGGAACACGATTTATAAAAACAAGGGGTAAAAAGCTATTCCTTTTGACAATTGGATGCATAACCTATAAAATTGTGTGATCATGTATAAGGTGCATACTTTGTTGATTTGAATGAATAAACAAATGGTGCTTTTTATAAAGACTTGTTTTTAAAGAAATAAAGTAATTTCTTAAAATATGTGATTTTTAAAAATAAGGGACACTAAACTCTAACTCTTACCAATTGAGTGCGTAATGTATAAATAGGTTCCATTATGTAGAATGTGAATACTTTCTTAATTCCTTTTATTTAAATAAATGACATTTTAGAAAATGCCATTTCTTAAAAGGAGGGGTGCTAAGATATTCCTCTTACCAACTATGTGCACAATGTATAAAAGGTGAGATTTTGTACCATGTGCAAGTTTTGTTTATTCCATTTATTAAATATATAATAGTTTTAAAAAAATCTTTTTTTAAGAAATAAAGTAATTGTTTAGTGAGTCATGGTTTTAAAAATTCAGGGATACTAATAATTCCTCTTACTAATTGGATGAACAATGTGTAAAAAGGTGCGATCATCTAGAATGTGAATACTTTGTTGATTCAATTTATTAAATAAATGTCATTTTTTAAAAATTCTTTTCTTTATGAATTATGTAATTTTTTAGATGTTGTGATTTTTTAAAATGAGTTGTACTATGCAATTCCTTTTACCAATTGTTTGTGCAATCTATAAAAAATTGTGATCAAGTATAATTTTCATACTTTGTTTATTCAACTTATTAATTAAATGGTGTTATTTAAAAACTTGTGTTTTTTAAGAATTAAAGTATTTGTTTTAGAAGTCATGATTTTTTAAAATTAGGGGTACTAAATTATTTAGCTTAATAATTTTGTGTGCAATGTACAAAAATGTGTGATTTTGTATAAAATTGTATTGTTTGTTTATTTATATGATTTATTAAACAAATGGGGTTTTTAAAAAGATGTGTTTTTAGGAAATAAAGTAATTGTTTTAGAAATCATGATTTTTAATAAACGAGTTCTAGTAATTTATTCCTCCTAACAATTGAGTTCACAACCTATAAAAAGGTGTGATAATGTAGAATGTTCATACTTTGCTTATTTGATTTATTAAACGAATGGTGTTTTTTAAAGTATCACTTTTAAAGAGATAAAGTAATATTTTTCAAAGTCATGAGTTTTAAAAATAAGGGGTACTAAGCTCTTCTACTTACCATCTATGTGCGTAGTGTATTGAAAGTGGTATTATGTAGAATGTGCATACTTTGTTTATCTGATTTATTAAAGAAATATTATTTTTTAAATCATGTTTTTTAAGAAATAAAGTAATTAATGTTTTTAGGAGTCGTGATTTTTAAAAGAAGTGGTACTAAGCTCTTCATGTTTAAAATTGTGTGCATAATTTATTTAAAGGTTCACTTATGTAGAAATGTGCATACTTTGTTAAGTTGATTTAATAAACAAATTGAAATTTGTAAAAAGTCATATTTTTTTAAGAAATAACATAATTTTCCCTAGGAAACATGATTAAAAAAAATATGGGTACTCTATGTTACTCATACCAATTGTGAGCACAATGTATAAAAATGTGCGATCACATAGAATTTGCATACTTTGTTGGTCCAATTATTAAACAAATGATGTTTTTGAAAACTCATGTTTTTAAAGAAATAAAATAATTTTTTCTAAAGTCATGATTTTAAAAAATAGGGGTATTAAGTTATATCTCTTTCCAATCACATGTGGAATCTATAATAGTGTGCAATCATGTAGAATGTGCAAAATGTTTTTAGTCGATTTATTAAACAAATGACATTTTTTTTCAAAGTAATATTTTTAAGAAATAGTGTGAATTTTATAGAAATCATATTTTTTTATAACAAGGGGAACTAAGTTC
>LPNX011175416.1:0-15136 GCA_001517045.1 Pseudotsuga menziesii
AATTGAGCAACCATTCTTCAACTGGTTCCTCAATGTCATTTTTCGATTGATGTTCTTTCCTTTGAACAACTTCGTCAAAGCATAGAACACTTCCTTTGGTTTCTTCAAGTATGACACATGAGAGATGATATGATCCTTAAGAGAATCTGAAATGATTCTCTTAGCTCTAGCCTTAGCATAATCTCCCTTAGGCTTTAGAACTTCCTTACTAATATACTGATCATAGTCATTTTCTTCAAGGATCAGGGAGGTCCTATACTTCCATGCTTGGAAATTTTCAGCTTCAACAATATTTTCATGAAGCTGGGTGTGATGAGTCATTTTGCAATAAGAACCTCAGATGGAAATAACAAATATTTAGATCTTACCAATTTGAGGTGTTCGACCTAGTTCTGGAGCTCGTTGATCTAGGGTTTGTTAGAGAAACCCTAATTTTCCAAACTTGGAATTTCAAACTTCTGATTGGAAAGAAATATGTGCCTCTTTAAGTTTATTTTTCCAATGTACATCTTTTCAGAAAAAGTGGCGGGAAGCTCCCAAAACAGGAATCCCTAGTTTCTCCAATTTCTTCTGCATAATTATCTGATATTGATTATATTGTATGTCTGAAGTTTCAGCTCCTTGTAGTATGAAACTTTGCACTAAGATATCTTGTTCTGTTTTATTACAACCCCATAGGTTAGAGAATAATTGGATTCTCCAAGTGGTACTTATGTCGAGTTTCCTAAGGTCACAGTTTTGAGGATTGTTCATCATATCAATCATGAATAGATAGCCACATCTCACTATTTCACATTAGGGGTATGAAAATAGGATCAAAGAAACTAAATTACATGCCCTACTTGCAACATCTTGTGAAATTTCATTTGGACCTTTCTATCTAGAGATATAACAATTCTCCCTAGTTCACTTGTATATGACTGTATTTTGGAGGAGTCTGGAACCATGATTTGGATGAATCATATCTCCTGAAGTATAGTGAACCCGAGGCTTAAAATTTCACACAAGCTACAACGATATTTCATATTCGTCCTATAAAATTTTCATCTCCTAAGCCTTCTCCAATCTTGAGTTATAGAAAAATTTCCAAGATGACTATACTGAGTCTTCTAGGGTTTTCAATCATGAAAACCTAATTTCCAGTATCTTCCATTGTAGCTATATTTCGGCTGCAGAGTGCATTCTTTCAGGGTGTTTCTGATACCATGTTAGTTTTTCTAAATTAATTTACTTAGGATCTTTATATGAAATAATACCAAGCACAACAACACATAAAACATACACAAGATATACAAGATACACAAGACACAAAGATTTTCATCGGGGAAACCATAAAGGAGAAAACCCCGCAAACTTCCTCAAAATATTTCCGTCACAAAGACAAGATGACAAGATAGAATAATCCAAGAACAATATTTATGCATCATCGCTCTGTCCCTCCTCTTCCTCTCTCTCCTAAAGCACAGATGAGAGAGCAAATGGAGTGTGTGATAAATGAGGAGGGTGCCTCGCTATTTATATTCTTCCATTGAGTTGTTAACTCAACCACTAGGTCTACCAAGTTACGTGTGGGGCCGACCTAGCTAATAATACACATAAATATATTTTCCTTTATTTAAATTGGGGACTATTGCCTCGACTTACAATAGAGCGTTTACCTCAGGGACCATACACAATGATGACATCCCGAAAGGAGGAACACACACATCTCAGATGCGGGTACAACAATATACAATAGTAATATACATCAGAATATCTTCTGAGGTTACAATTACAACAACACGATTGAGGAGGTAAAATGTATTGGTAAGGTTTCTAGCTCTCTAAATTAAATAGTCTTGACCCTAACCTTAAAAAATAACAAGACATATTCCTTTAATGATTTTAGATTGGTATAGCTATACAATTTCCTATATACATGTGTTTCAAAGGTATTGAAAATTAGTGTCAAAAAAGTCTCCTCAAATGTTATTTTACAAGAGAAATATAATTTTCTAGAAGATAGGAAAATTTACGAAGCCATTGGGGAAGCTTAGGAGGGTCTCCATTCAATCAAAGTAAAAAAATTATCTAGCAATTGTCTTAAAACCAGATTTATTGAAAGTATATTATTAGAGCAATTGAGTAAACTTAAGGCTTATGCTTCTTTAGATAGGATTTAGTGATATAGTAGTGAGAAAAATAATAGGTTGAGTGTCTTTGGTCTCATTTTCCATTCTAGTAAATCGGCATGCTTCAAAATGTTTCTAAGTTCATTCTCAAGCTCATTATTAAGGTTTCTTGTTATCTTTGTTACTCTTCCTATTCCTAGCAAGCAGCCATAGTAGATCCATAAAAGAGAAAAAAAAAATAATGCTATTTTAGGAGTGAATATAGGTCATTCATGTAATCGCACGCAATATATATTTGTTAATGATTTCTTATTATTTATAAATGGGGGCTTGAAAGAATATTCTTAGTTGAAGGAAATTTTAAAATTTATATGGTAAGGCCACGAGAATGGATATTAATATGCATAATTTCGCAATATTCTTCATTGGTTTTGGACGATGATATTTTTCATAGGTTAGTTTTGGATTTTCCATTTAGAGAGTTAAACATTGAGGAGGGTTTGAAATACCTAGGATTTCTTTTAAAAGCCAATGTATATGATAAAAGGAACTGAGTCGGTTATTCGAGAGAATTGAATATGAAATTAACAATTGGAACAATAGGTGGTCAATTGACATTGGTTAAATATGTGTTAGAATCCATACTGGTATTTTGGTATTCTATAGAATTCATCCCCAAGGGTGTTCTAGATTGTATCTAGAAGACGTGTATGCTTAAAATTTATTTAGTTTGGAAAATAAAAAAAATTATCATATTCCATAATTGGTTGAATGGAAGAATATTGATGTGCCCAAGGAAAATGAGGGATCATAATTTTAAAATGTGCATTTATTGGGGTTTTCCTTGGCAACAAACAACAATGAGAAGGTTCTAACAAAAAGGGTTTCATGGAGAGACATTCTAGAAAGAAAATAATAATAATAATTGTCTAGGTACCTTTATATAATGGACAATAAATAAATAAAAATAATGTGTCCAATCAATGGAATCATTTTACTAAAGATCATGTCTAATGATTGAAGGCTATCTAGCTTGGAAGGTAGGAATTGGAGAAAAAGTGAGGCTTGGCATAATGTTGTTTTGGATTGTGGTGAGGATCAACATCTCTCAAATGTAATCTCCAATTAATTATATCCAATTTTTTCTTTACTTTGAATCAAATAGTAAATGAGGAAACTATAAACATATTGTCAAAAACCAGGTTCTCTATTATATTATTAGCATTGGTAGGTATTTAGATAAATGAAAGGAAAGACTATATTAGTTCTGTTAAGAAACATCATATTAGATTGAAAGGGGAACCCAATGAGTTGTCTTGGTCAAAGTACAAATTAAGTAGGAATTCATTCCTAAACTTGATTATGAAGCAATTCCTAGTCAATTAATTATGAGTCATGGCAGTGGTGGAAACATGTGTGAAAGTTGAGGGCTACTAAAAAAATCAAAATACTCCTTTCGTTGCTTTGAGGAATAAGGTATTAACATCGGATATGTTGTAACTGAGGAATAGATAGGACCTAAATATTTCTATGTTTTGTGCTATAAATGATATTGGAACAAATCTTTATACATTATCCATATTGAAAGACATTATGGGAGGAGGTTAAAATTCTAATATGATTTGAAAATGTGTGGTGTGAGAATTCATTTGAAGAATGCCTCTGAGCATGGTTTTCTAAATAGAAACTATCGAATTATAAATCCATTTCATGTTGGTCCTATGGGGTATCTAGTTCGCTTAAATTTTTTTCTAGTATTTTAGGTATACTCTAGTATTTATGCTTTAGGTAAATAAGTTATCACATAAGACTAAAAAAATAATCCAAGATAAATCAGTTGGGTAGAAATAGATAAATCATTGTGTTCAGGATTATATGATGAGGCTTTGATGTGGCCAGAATTTTATAATGTTAAAGGTCTTCTATATTTTTAGATGATAATTATATCAAATTTAAAAGAGCAGTTAGATATATCCCAAACAACTTAGTTAAATTAGTGTCACTAAAATCCCAAATGAAATGTGTTTTGGATAGAGATTTTTCAAAAGTTCAAATATTTGAAGGTTTTTTTTACCAATTAACTATATGGAAGGAAGAAACATATACACTTTGGGGAGAGTACTAAAGGATTAATGCCAGATCTGATTCCATTTCTGTCACTCTTTTTTAAAAATAACTCCATACGACAGTTGACACACCTTCAAAACGGGAGCAATATATAAATGAAGGCTACACAATTTTTATGGAGTTCAAAGATGGTCATTATGTTAATAGCAACAATTTATTTACATTTATCTTTTATATTATGTAATGATTTTTTAATTTGGAATGTAAATGTATCATTTATAATATGTAAGGGTTTTTTGGTTTTGAGATGAAAATATTAATATAAATTGTTGGCATCTTATTTGAAATTGTTTTTTTCCTTACGTGAACATTGTTAGCTCTACATATTTTTCTTTTGGAAGAGAAGAATTTATAGCTCAACCTTCTGTATGTTTTAGAGGATAAATTTCCCAATCCTTAGTTTTTTTAAGAGCAACTTTTTTAAAAGAGTCTAAGGAAAAGACCGTTCTAGAAATGCTTTATGCATCTAAAATATGTAATTTTCATTTTCTTTATGGATAAAAATTACAACTTTTTTTTGTCTGAGGAAAAAAATATTGAATTGTATTAATCAAAATAGAGCATTACATAAAGTATTATGTATATTTCTGAATAATAGTTCCACAAAAAATATGAGCTCTTTGTAGAGCCTTACATTCTTCGTTGTCGTCAAAAAATTTATATATTGTTCTTGAGAGAGTAGTTGCTTTGTACAAAAACAAAAAATGAACTGATGGTCAAGAGTCTTCTATATATTGGTGTAGTCTGGGTCTGATGAAAACTGGTGCCTTATTTTCATCCTCCCTTTGGTACAAAAAGTGGATTGATCCTTTACTGCAAAAGTGCTCTGTAAATTTTTCATAAAACAGAAACCGTGGTGTTATGAGCTATCATATCAGTCAAACAATATATGAGTTTAATTATAAATTGTCCTCCCTTGATTGTATATCAATGAAGGGTCTACGATAGAACTCATATACCTTTGCATCTCGACGTTCCATGAATTTCCAAATGCCATGTTCCAGGGCTAGTCCTAACTTGAAAACATGATCTGCATCTGTGTTTCTTTACCTGTAAACATGATGACATGTTATAAAGTCAAAATTTGTCATAATCTTGTTAGCTTCCTCAAAGAGAGAAAGGAGAGCAATGTTCCTACATCTTTGAACTTTGTTTATCCAGTTGATAATAAATAAGGAGTCTCCAAAGATCTAAATCCTTCTACAACCTTTTTCAATAGCAAAAACAAGGAGCAATTTTAGAGCCAATAACTCTGCAAAATTGTTTGTCCCAGTCCCAAGGCCCATTTGAATCTGGTAGTGGTGGTGTTGATTGAGAAACAAAATAGCACCACCCCCACATTTATCGTCTTGTGATGCCCCATCAAAGAAGGCCCAAGGTATGGTTCTATCAAGCATTTCTTCTATGATGATCCTTGGAGCCAAAATGTCTTTTGTTTGAGGGAAAAAAGAGAGGATGTCAATACCCTTCTTAGCTACAGCTTTAGGGGATGAAGCTTTTTCTTGAAAGATGGCTACATTTTGAGCTAGCTAAATTCCCTAGATGTGGAAAAGTGGGAGAGCTTTTATATGAGCTAGCTGAGGTGTGGAGGACCAATATTTCCAAGCTTCTTCTATTGAGGGACCTACCCAATCAAATCTAAGATTTAAGAGATCTTGAGAGTGTGACCAAACCTGTGAGGAGAAAGGACAGGTAAGGAAAAGGTGGTTTGTGCTTTATTCATTATCTTTACATAAGGTACACTAGCCTGGACCTGTTAGTGATCTTTTTTGGATCCTATCCTAGGTTGGGATTATGTTTTCTAAAGAAAACCACATGAAATTTTTTTCCTTCAGAGGACAGTTTAATTTCCAAATCCCTGGTTTCCACTGCCTTGGTTCTTCCTGGAAGATATTGGTACATAGTTGCTGGTAACCCATTTTTGGGGTATAAATTCCAATGTCCATGTGTTGCATGTTCCTAGACTAGCTCGTCTTGTGAATTTATGAGCCATATATGGGATAAATGTAGGGCAGAGATGTATCTATCCCAATCCATGTGCCAATTTACTAGGATTTCAAGTTCCTAATGTCCCAACCATCCTTGGTGCCAAATGTTTGTCGAGGCAAAATTAACGATTTGATTTAGATGAAAGAAACCTTTCTGTTGTAACAAAATAACTAGTTGTTGTGGAAGGATATGATTATGTTGGCTTCCTATCCAGGGATCTACTCCAATTCTGACTTTTGTTATATTCCCAATATTCCACGATAGGACGCTTTGGATAAGAGGAAAGGCATTACAAATAGCCTTCCAAATAATCGATCCATTTTGTGGAGTAGTAAAGACAGGATTTCTAATCCAATATTCAATTGGTTACTGGAGCAATGCACTTATGAGTAATCACCTCAGTCCACAATCTATTAGAGGAAATGAGCCTCCATCCATCTTTTGTTTCCAATGCTTTTGTAAACAAAATAGGGTTTTTAAGCCCCCGTCCTACCATTCCTTTGGTTCTAGCTACTTGGTCCCATTTTATCCATGGGAGAACTCTTTGTTCCTTCTTCCCTGTCCAAAGGAATTTTGAGTAGGTCTTTCGTGATTTATCCAAATTTGATTTTGGGATCTAGGCTAAATCCATCCAGTAGATAGGGATGGCTTCAAGAATTGATTTAATCAGAATTAGTCTTTTTGCTCTCCAGAGCCACCTATTGCACCAAATTTGTATTCTCTACTCAAGTTTTTCCAAGAGCCAATTCCAGCCTTCCTTCTTGTAGTAGTTTGGTTTGAGCTGGAAACCTAGATATTTGATCCCATCATCCAAAGTATATTCCTAAAAAGGAAAGAGTTCCAACAACACCCTTGATATGGATTCTTCTAAATTGAAAGTAGTGATTATGGATTTATGTGCGTTTAGTTCCATTTCTATTTCTTTACAAAAGAGGAGAAGGATTTCTGAGAGCTTTTCTGCCTCTCTAATTGAACCATTACAAAATATGAGAATATCATCTACAAACAGGAGGTGTGTAATGGTTAGGTTGGAAACTATCTTGATTCCTTTAAATAAGCCTCTTCTTTTTGCATCTAGAATAACTCTACTTAATCCTTCTACAGCCACGAGGAAGAGAAGGGGGGAGATAGGGAACCCTTGACGAAGACCCTGTTCTGAATGAAAGAATGGGGAGGTTGATCCATTGATGAGGACAACAAAGGATGTTGTAGTGATACAAGCAAAGATACATTAGATGAAGGAGTAGTTGAAACCCAAATGTGTTAGAAGCAGTTTGAGATAATGCCAACTGACCCTATCAAAATCCTTTGAAAGATCAATTTTTAGTATCACTCCTTTGGATTTTTTTATTTTAGCACTATGCATTCCTTACTGGGCTACACCAATGGCTTCATGAACTTGTCTTCTCTCCAGAAAACCAAATAGTTCGTTTGAAATGAGCCTTGAGAGGACCTTATTTAATCTTTGTGCAATTATCTTTGTCACCACCTTGTATGAGATGTTGCATAGAGAGATGGGCCTGAAGTCCTCCATTATGTCCGAATAATATTTTTTTGGAATGAGGGCTAAGAAAGTTGTGTTGAGGGGAGGATATAAGTGGCCATTTATCCTAGTTTCTTCAACCGGTTGGAGGAGGTCAAGACCAATGGTGTCATAGGAAACCAAGAAAAATTCAATAGTTCATCCATCTGGTACTAGGCTCTTATATTTTTGAAATCTATGCAAAGTTTCTTTCAATTCCTCTACTGACACTTCCTCCATCAAATCCATATTATCCTCCTTAGTGATGTTTTCAGGAAAGTATTGCGAAATCTAGAGGATCTCAACAATTGTTGCATGTTGGTCTGCTTTAAACAGGTTACCAAAATAGGACCTCCATGTTGCAGCCAAATCCTCAAAAGAGGAAACTCTCTCATTGATTGCATTCTTGAGATCCCAAATGGTGTTTTGTTGTTTTTTTCCTTTTGCATAAGCTTGAAAAAAATTGGTGTTGTCATCTCCACACTCCATCCAAATTGCTCTGCTTTTCATTCTCTAGACCTCCTCTCTTTCCTTCAGGATCATGTTTCTCTTGGATTCTAGAGAGTTCAACCTTTCCTTATGTTCACGTGTGAGGAAGCCTCCTCCATCAGAGTTGTGAATCTCCTCAAGTTTTTCCTCAATTTATGTGATTTCTTGGTCATCCATAATTTTTTTATTCTGGGCCCATTCCTTCAAAATATTTTTTATACAAGAGAGGTTTTGTGTAAAATGTATGGTAGCATGTGTGCCCTCATCCGTTGTATACGGTTTCCAACTTTGTTTGAATTAATTGAAGAACCTCCTCATTTTTTATCCAAGCAAAGCATGGTTTGAAGGGGTCAACTGGTTTTTTAGGTTTTTCTGTATCTCCAGACATATTGGCATGTAATATGAGTCTTCTCATGAGTCCACCCATTGTCTAAACATCAGATCTTTTTCCAAAATATTTTTAGCCAGAGGAATCTATCTAATATTTTTGCAATCCTATTCTCCCGAGCTCTTCTGTTTGTCCAAGACAGTTTGAGCTTCTCAGGGCCCAGGTCGACCAACTTCAAGTTTTGAAGGGGATTGTTGAAGAAGGAATCTAGGGGATCAACTCTTGCTTTTGGGCATCATATTTCATGGGCATCGAGCGTGAAATTTAAATCGCCCTCTATAATCATATTTTCACCTTGTAAAAGGTTGGATTATTTCATAGCTTCCCAAAACTCCAATCTATTATTATACGGTCCATAGATATTTAGAATATTCAGGGATAGGTTTTCCTCTGCCCAACTGAGTTGTATCCCCAATCCAAAATGAGCTCCCCAAGAGTTTATGCAACGCAGAGTGGACTAGATCCATCCAATTGCTAGCCCACTAGAGTATCATATTGCACTCTGAGATATAAATGTGTATGAAGTAGTTAAAGAAGAAAGCATATTTGTTACTTCCATTTCAGACCCTAACATCTCCTGGAGGAGGATGACATCTAGTTTGTGGACCAAGAGAATCCTCTTTAAGGAAAAAAAAATCTGGGTGCTTACCAGACCCCTACAGTTGAGGGAGAGAACTTTCATTTGGGAACCCCTTCTGGGGCATGCATTGCTCTAAGTGCCCCAAATAGGGTATTTTTCCTTCCATTCGCTTGATCCCAAAGAGCTTTTTGTTGTGCTATAGAGAGATGAGAGGGTATTCCCCTTCCTTTTCCTTTTGCTAGGAAAGTAGAGTTTGTTCTCAATTAGAGGACGAGAGATGTTGAGGTATTTAGTGTAGGGATATCCCTCAACCTGAGGTGGAAACGTATTGTACATGATGAGGGTGAGTCTGAGAGGACTGGATGGGCGAGGGAGGGAGAATCACCGGGAGGGGAGCCGTGGTAGATAGAGTGTGGGAGGAGGTAAAAGGGGGAGGGGAGAAAGGTGGTGGAGAGGGGGAAAAAAAGGCACGGGGAGAAGTGTCTGTCCCTTTTAGATGAGGGTATGAGGAAAGAGAATCATTTAAATGTTTATTTAAGGTTGAAACAGGAAACATACCAATAGAAAACTGTGAAGGTTGTTGTAGTGGAGGGGGTGGCCCTATGACAGCGTCATTTTTTAATTGTCCTTCATCAGTGATCATAGGATGTCTTGTTGCTGCATCTACACCATGAAATCCTTCTTCCTCCTGCCTTAATGTGTTCAGAACCCCAGGCTCCTTAGACATCCATCTCTTTCTGGTGAAAGTTGGGGTCAATCCGAGGGGGGAATTCTTTGCTAAGTGCTCTGTCTCATGGCACCTATGACTTCTGAAAGGAATCCCTTCATAGTCAAGAAGTTGTTTATGTGTTCTTAGACCCCATATTAAGTTTATGTGGTCTCTGAGTTCAATTTGAATGTTTAATGAAACTAGAATTCATGCTACTGTTATGCGTCGAGTTTGCATAAAAGAAAGGTCTACCTCTATGAAAGTCCCCAAAGCATTACCTAAGTTTCACAAAGATGTTGGGTTCTAAAACTCCCATGGAAGGCCCAGCAATATCACCCATACTGGGATGGTATCCAACCTTTCAATGTCTGCATCAAACAAAGGGGTCTATTTTTTTAGCATAATAGGTATCATGCCATAGTTCCAAATTTAACTCAAGATTTTTTTTGCATCTTCCTTGCAATTGAATTGAAAACAAAACCAACCCTTGGCCAGAGGAGTAGTTGCTGGTTCATATTGCAATAGCCCTATCCAATTTTTTTGGACCCAATTTTCCATTTCGTTCTGGGATGGGCTCCATCCTTTGATTTTGCCAACAAGAGAGACATCCTCCATTTCCCCTGCTTCATCATTAGATAGATTAACCCTGCAAACCATATCCAATGTTCCTCCGCTAGGGTTGAGGCATTTGTTTTTTCTCTTTTTGCTAGGCAATTTCCCCCCCCCCCAAGCCTTCCTGCATAAATGTCTTCTCGGGAGTATCTTTCACTGAGGTCTGAGCCCGATTCAGGAGAGGAACCACTGAAGTTTTTTTATTGTAAGGACGTTGTGAATCCTTCCGGGTTGCAGATGACACTATGTGAAAACCCTAAGGAATCAAGAGCAATTAACTGTCCCGGCCATCCTGCCTCCAAAGACTCAAGTTC
Source organism: Pseudotsuga menziesii (assembly GCA_001517045.1). NCBI lineage: Eukaryota > Viridiplantae > Streptophyta > Pinopsida > Pinales > Pinaceae > Pseudotsuga > Pseudotsuga menziesii. The sequence continues at coordinate 10,842 of LPNX011175416.1, forward strand.
ACTAAAAAACCCTTGTTCCACCTGCAATGTAGGGTTTGGGGGAGCTGTCGTGGAAGATTCACTGGGTGATGATGGCATCCACCGGATGCAAGGCTAGTGTCAGAGATGTGTCGGAGGAAAAGAGTGTGAAAGGCAAGCCATCCAGGGCTAGGTCAAGCAGTCGGGTTGCTAGTTGTACCAGCAAACTATCTTCATCGATTTTTGGTGGACATTCCGAAGTAGATCACCAAACCTAACTGCTGAGAAATCGTTTTCATTTCCAGCTGGAAAATGCTCCAACATTTATTAAACTGTGGCCAAGTTACCACATATAGTTCCAGAGAGGAGAATATCGAGAAATATTGCCACGTGTCCTCTGTATAATCCACCAATTCTTTTGCTCCTTCATTGCTTATGTTTTCCGCGTCCATGCTGGCAGGAGGTAAAAGAGAGAAAAATAGTAAAAAAGAGAGGGACAACCCTTTTGTGCTTAATCCATCAGGTGTTGTCGGTCAACCCCTGAGGGATTCTCCTACTGCTCGCATTTCCAAGGAAAACAAAAACCCTCTTTTCCATAAAAATTACAAATTTTAAATAGTTATACCCACAATTATTAAATATAATTTATCATCATTATTATATTTTCAAATTATCTTGAAGACAATATTATATATATATTCATATGGAGACATATTTTACATATCCAACGTTTTTAACTTTAAAAAAACAACAAATTCCACTCAGTTCCTCTGAAACAATTCATTTATTGATCATCCTTAATACTATAGCATATTAGTGTTTGTACCATGAAATATGATAATCTACCAAAAAGGGGAACAAAGTAACTTAAGAATATATGCAGAGACAAACGATAATAGACACCGAAAGTGAAAGCAGCAATATCCTTGGAAAAAGAGAATAAAATGAAAGGGAAATTGTAAAATCAAGGAAGGCTTTGGAGAAGAAAATTAAAGCAACAATATCTTTTGAGAATGAGAACAATATCTTTTGAGAATGAGACAATAATATGAAAGGGAAATGGTAAAAGAATAATTGTCCACCTATATAGTAAGAGTTATTTCAAGCTTATATGGTTTTTAGTTAAAAAGGTGACATTTGATATTTTATAAGTAAAATGAGTTTGAAATGTATTTTTTTTTCATTTTATAAATATTAAGTAATTTTTCATTATTATTATTTTATTTTTAATTAAATTTAATATACATATGTATTTTATAATTATTAGATTATTTTAATAATAAATCTTATATATATGATTTAATATTTTTTAAATAATAAAATATTTAAAAATATTTATTACTAATAGTACAATTTAAGGTTTTGGAGAATTGACTATTTTTGTGTTATAACTAGAAATTTTTAATATTTTTATTTTCTATTACAAATTCATTTTGAAAGAATGGCAATCCTATAATCCTAATATATAAAATGTTAAAGTATATAAAAATTAATAATTTAATAAATAAATATACATATAGATATATATATATATATAGCCTAATTAATAATTTAATAAAAAAATATAGAGAGAGATAGCTTGGTGCACTAGTTTAAATAGTTGAATAGTTGAGTGTTGTAAGTTGTGACCAATGGGCTCTTTGAGATTTCTTCTTGTAGACTTAGTAACTCTTGTTGGATTTTATGTTTCTCTCTCACGTTGGACCTAGATTCAGTCCCTTCTTGGTGAGCACAACAAAGCCCAAGATATTTGCCTGATGGAGAGGAGCTCAACTGGTAGCACCTACAACGCAGATGTCATCTCACCCAAGATATCTCAGTTATATGGGTAACTGTCAGAACCAAGTTTCCATAGTTTGTGCGGGAGGGTGTTTTAGTACCTTGGCGCGACCAGGAAGGTGGGTTATTGGTTTGCACGGTACTTCAACAGCAAGTTATGATCCAACTCTTCTTTATGCAATTCACGTAAACAAACAATGAACATACATCATAAGCATGTTCATTAATTTAATGTGGCAGTCATACATTTATCCATTTACAACACAATAATCAACCAATCATTTAACACAACATTCACAAATATATCTAGGCTACTTTAATCATTCAAACATATACACATCATGTAATGTGGAAACCCATCTGGGAAAAAACTACAAGGTGCTCTTCATCTGGCATGAGAAAATAGATGCACCTTTTGTCTATGCACAAACCTGCAGACTTTGTTCAAGATCTTCTCTTCTCTCTTTATAGACTTTTCCTCTCTCCCATGCTCTCTGATCTTCTTTATTCTTCTCTTCATAATCTATTCCTACTGGTGATCCACACACAACCTAGATCGACTCAACCCTCTCTACCTATCTATGCACTCAGCTGCAAACTCTCTACTCTAATGCACTCAACAATACAAAGCTATTCTACCAAAAACCCATTACTTCCATCTTAAGAGCTATCACGCTGGCTATCCGTCTAACTGACTAACCCAACTATAGATTTGGCTCCTTATTTTATAGATTCATTATAGACTCGATACATAGCCCATACTTGTTACAGACTCAATATCAACTCGATACAGACTCTAACTAACTCATTACAAACTCATTTTCAGTCGATTTCTCAACCGACTTACTATAACCAGCCAATAGATTGTCTTTCCTATTCTAGTAACACATAATGAAAGGCACTATCTTCTTGACTTACAAATATTCCTTCACAGATGTGGCTTCCGCCGAGCTCCAATCGAGCTCGTACCCACGATCGTTAAGGACTTTCGTTTTCTTAGTGTTATGCCTTACTGTCACTTTCTGGCCGTTACATTATCTGCACGCCTGCTTTTTTCAATATTCTGTCATGTCATCTCGTATCTTGTGTTGTCCTTCCGTTACGACTTACTTATCTAGCGCAGCTTCTTTGTCCTGTGCCTTCTCTTTGTCTTCTTCTCTTTCCTTCTTCTACCACAACATCCTTCCCTTTCTGTTGATATTGCTTCCTCTATCATAGCTCATTCCTCTTCTCCTTTGCACTCTTCTTCCATACTTAGGTAGAATTCTACATGAATTCTTCTCTGCTGTCTTGAGGCCTAAAAATCCCCCAACACTCACATGTGGCTCGTCTCGAGCCACGCGAACTAGTGCTCCATAAATTGACTTGCATTGATTTTATTCTGAGAATCCTCCACGATTTTCACCAACTTCTTTGTCTCTGCGCGCACTTCTTCTTTTGTTTAATGCATGTGCTCCACGAGTTCGGAACTAATGTGTTCCGACATGACTCTTTCTATAGAGGCAGCTACCTCACGCACCTTCTGGTGTATAGGCTCAATTATTCCTGTGACTTTCTCTGGTTTTGACTTTATGTTCCTTTTGTGTTAGACCATATGTTCCTTCTATGTTTGCAGGTGGTTGAAGGCTTTATGTTCCTTCTGTGTTTGGCTTTATGTTCTGTAACCTTTATATCTCCTCGTACCACTGTCATTTTTACAAACCCCCATAAGGCAGTTTCATTTATTAACATTACTAAATCCTTTTCAAACTTGTCATTCTTGTCTTCTTCTGGATGTTTTTACTGCTCAGTGGAGTAGGACATAGGGGTAGAATGCAGGGGCTAAAGGACTTATCGGTAACACCGATGTTCTTTGTCTGCATTTCTAGCTTCAACTTCCAGCTTGTCCCATTTTTTTCCTTCTTCTCTTCAGAATATTCCTCAGCATTACCCATGAATGAGTACGTGCCATCCAGGTAAATCCTCAGAGCTCGCAAAAGTCACTCACATTAGAGGAAATTTCAACTCAAAATGGTCCTTTTAACTTTGATTCAAATTCCATGTCATCATGTGTTAGCCAATGAAATTGCTTTAAATTTGAAATACCGTATAGATCTTAAACACTTTTTTAATATAAATTTAGGGATAGGTATCATAAAAAAAACTACTTTTTTTGTTTGTATTTTCGACATATCTCCCTGTGTTTTTGCTCAAATTTTGATCGGGAGAGTTCGTTGGATGCGGAACTAAATTCCACATCCAACGAGTTCCCACTCGGCATACTTTTGATGGACCCCACTACCCCAAAAACAAGGAATACCTGAAAAAACGTGATTATGATGTCATCATCACATTTTTTTAGGTATTTCTTGTTTTTGGGGTAGCGGGTTCCATCAAAAGTATGCCGAGTGGGCACTTGTTGGATGTGGAATTTAGTTCCACATCCAACGAGCTCTCTCGATCGAAATTTGAGTAAAAATACAGGGAGATATGTCAAAAATACAAACAAAAAAGTAGTTTTTTTTCTTTTCTTCCTCCAAAATTAATAAATATTATTTTATTATTTTAACTATTATTTT
>LPNX011175418.1:17711-35831 GCA_001517045.1 Pseudotsuga menziesii
TTTTGCTCAAAATTATCAACTTGTACCCTTTTGAATATTTAGAGTATCCAACAAAAAGGCACTCTTGGATTTGGGGCTGCAAAGCCTTCCTCTTCTCTGTCGGGATTCTAGCCCAAGCCTTTGAGCCAAAAATCCTGAAATGGGTCACATCTGGCTTGTGCCCACTCCATGCTTCGAAGGGAGTCATGCCATCAAGCTGTTTATGAGGCACCCTATTATGAATATAGGATGCACAGTTGATAGCTTCGGCCCAGTACTTTGGTGGCAAAGTTTTGGCCTCCAACATGCATGTTGCCATCTCCTTCAGTGATCTGTTCTTCCTCTCAGCAACACCATTTTGCTGTGGTGTGTAAGGGATAGAATTGTGCATATAAATACCTGCATCTGCACAATAATTAATAAACTCAGACTTGACATACTCACCACCATTGTCAGATTTGAGGGCCTTGAGTTTCGTTCCAGACTAGTTTTCAACCAAAGCCTTAAAGACTTTGAATAGGCCAAAAACTTCAGACTTGTGTTTCAGGAAGTGAACCCAGCAATACCTGGAAAAGTCATCAATGAAGGTCAATGCATATTTGGCCTTACTCATGGAAATATGAGGGAATTGGCCAGCAACATCACTGTGGATCAGCTCGAGGGGTGCAGAGGTTCTCTCATGACTAGCTCTCTCAAATTTGTGCTCTGGGTGTTTTCCTAGGATACAACCTTGGCAGACTCCTTTGGAAAATTTTATATTGGGCAACCCTATGACCATCTCTTTTTTACTAAGATCAGAAAGATACTTGTAATTTAGGTGGCCAAATCTTTCATGCCAAAGCTTATTATGGATGCAGGATAGTCATGATCAATTGGCCGCCAGAAATGCTCTGTGGCAGAGCAAGGTGGTATGAATGATACGCCTGTGAAGTAAGGAGTATCTAAACACTTAATTTAATTGCATGAATGCTATGATTATGCCTTGCAATGTTAATATGGTGATGATTGCATGCAGTAAATGAGTTTTTGTAATATTGATGTGACTAACAGCTGAAAGTATTTGAATTTTATAAATTCTGAAAATGCTTCAGTGATGGTTGTAGCAATGACAAGGTTATATGCATCCAGACTTACCAAGTGTTTGGTTGTTTGAAACTCATGTTCCAGGTAGATTATTTCGAGCATGGCATTGAGAGGTAAGACCCTGACCAATGCCAAAATCTACCATGTGAAAGAGCTTATTAAATTGGAATTGTGAATTTCAAATTTAAGGAAATTGCTGACAACTACTCGTCACTATTGGCTTGCATAAGCTTGTGTTTGGATGTTGAAGCTTATGTTTCAGGTAGATTATTTCAGGCATGGCAGTGAGAGGTAAGACCCTGACCAATGCCAGAATCTACCATGTGAAAGAGCTTGTTAAATTTGAATTATGAATTTCAAATTTAAGGAATTGCTGACAACTACTAGTCACTATTAGCTTGCACAAGATTGTGTTTGGTTGATTGAAACACAGGTTCCAGGTAGATTATTTCGAGCATGGCAGGGTGAGGTAAGCCGCTAACCAATTCTAGAATATACCATGTAAAGGAGACAAACCTCATGAGAAGGGTCTCATGGTGGTGAAAGTAGTTGGTGTGCATAATGGGTTGTTAAATTTGAATTGTGGATTTCGGATTTAAGAAAGTACTGACGACTACTAATCATTGTTGGCTTGTAAAAGATTGTGTCAGGAGGGATGCATGGTAAGTGGGTATTCATGTTATGATAGTAAGCATAAAATTGTAATGGGCATAGTAGTGCTGCTTACAAGAAACCCACAATTGAGCAAGTCAATTTCTGTAGTAAACAGAATTGCAAATTCTTATTGAATTTGATTATTAATGTCATTGCTTGGTTATGGAACAATCAATTTGGATTGTATTATCAGGTAATGATTGACTGTTTGGAAATTTGATGAATGTTTTAGGGATACACACTGCAGGAAGATCATGTGTGATGACCTGCAAGAGCCAAACTTCAGGTGAAGGTTTTCCCTTGAAAATGGGTTTCGGGTGAAACACCATTAGACATTTTGAAATGTCTCATCTACACTTCATGTTTGGTAAATAACATGAGTGAGATGGTATGGGTTATGTCGGTAAGACATGTGTGAATGTGAAATATAAAAAAAAGAGATTGGGATGGCTAACTGAGGGACTATTAACTCAAGAAAGGAGCCTTCATTCCTCCTTAACAAAGGCATACTGCGACAGCAAATGGATAAGTGTTATGTGACCCTTGCTAAGAATATGCATGTTTAATTATTAAATTCCATATGCAGAACATGTTTTGATTTAATATCCATTATGGTCGATTGCTTGAGTATGCATAGGGCCTGCATGGCACACACCGGGAATGGGTGCACACTTTTCCGATGATGAGTCATGAAAGGGTTTTCAATATTTATTACGCCCTAGGGAGTGGGCGCATCCCTGGTGTCTCAATACTTGATAGTGAATGATGAGAAATGTGATTACAGTTTTTGAGCGATAACGTTGATGAGTTCGCTTGTATTGCTTGTGTTGCTTGTGTTGACAGGCTAAAGGTAAAGGTAAAATGTAAAGGTAAATGGTTGATATAAGTGTATGGTTGGTATAAGTGTATGTGTTATCGTTGATATAAGTGTATGATGGGTTGTGATATGCCTGAGGATCCATAGTAGATCCTAGACCTAGAAATGGTCATGATAAAGTTCCAAGCCCAGTTCACATGGGAATGTACTGGCTGGACGTTAATTATTTGATGTTGTGGAGCAGCTGGCATGCTGACCTGAAATCTAAGTCCATAGGTGATCCCAAGGCTTGCAAAGCGAAGTAGGATCATGTGGACGAACGAGGGAATGCACAATACAGATAAGTATTGGATTATTTTGCTTATGAATATACAAGTGTATATGATTGGTTATGATGTTTATCTCTAGAGCAAGATAAAACTGATGTGAATAAAATAAACATGTGAATTTATTCAATGTTTGGATATAGGTATCGCTGGGAGCGAGGACCACGAGAGCATCCTAGAGATGCATGTGGACATGTGACTGTCCTAGAAAGCTTGGGTTGAGCGGTAATGAAAAAGGTGCTAGTAAGACGGGGGAGTCCTAGCAGCCGAGACAAACCATGTGGAGAGACTCCATGGTTTAGAGGTCTGGAATAGACCAAATACACTAAGTATCATGACCAAGAAGGATTGGTCTAGCATTCACGGTGAAGTGAAAGAGGCTGAGAGCATGAAAAGCCACAGTGATGGTGTGGGTTCCAGGATGGAACAAAACAAAGAGGGGAAAAACTCTTACTGCTCTCTCTTGCCTTTTGATTACATATATATATATATGTTTATGCATTGTGAAAACAAAGGATTGTTGAATGCATGTATGATTGAGAATGAAATGTGTGTATTTGCTTAAGTAAATTTGTGAATGCTGGAATAGTTAATTCCCTGCCCAGGAATGGACATGAAGGAGCTCATGTGCCTGTTGGGAAGGAATGAAAAATATGAAAGCCTCATTGATGAGACTTGGACTATCATGCCAATTGGGTTATTAACTGACTGATTTTAATGACTATATTATGCTTGGTCTGATAGAATTTCAATGGTGCATTTCATAGGTGAGAAAAGTGAAACCAGGTGGTACACATTGAATATGGCAGCAGATCAAAAGTTGTTGGACTTAGCTGGAAGTCTCCTTCAAGTGATTGCCAAGACCCAAGAAAATCTTGGGGAGATGCTCAAGTTACAGAAAAGGCAGAGTGAAATGAACCACCAGATTTTGCAAGACTCTATTGGTTTGCTAAGGGAGGTGAAAAGCATTCTGGGAGAAATTGACAAAGGAAAGGAAGGTGGATCAGTGATGGGACATTCATCCAAGCGACCCGATAGGAAACGGTCCAGGCATGAAGACTCAAAGGGAATTGAGTAGGTAAAGATGAAGTAGCCAGTGAGATTTTGGATATGCGGAGGACATCATTTACGCTGGGACTGCCCAATGAGGGAACATGATGAAGGCAATAGTCGCAAAGTTCCTAGAATTCGGGATCAGCTGGAAGCTGAGAACAGCAGGAGAAGTCCATGGAAGCCGAGGAGCTTGGTCTAGAACATTCAAAGTAAATGATTGGACATGGGACAGATCTGCAATTTTGAAATTTTGATGTGCAGTTGTATATGTATTGTCTACATGTAATGGAACACCGAGGACAGTGTTATTCCAAGGGGGAGGGGAATGTCACACCCCCGGTTTTGACCCCGTTTGCATGATGTATAAAATGTAATTAATCATGGTGAGGAGCTCAAGGCAAAAGCCCCACCATCGATTTGGTCGTGTATGTTTCGGCAATAGGGGTAGTTGCCGATGGTCTATCGTGCTATGTTGCACATTATAATTCGACATCATGTAAATACGCACATCAAATAAAACTAAAACAACAACCAGCTACAACAGTGCAAAGTTGAATGAAAATGGCATGATTCCAAAGGATAAGGGGTGAGGGATGTCAAACCTTAGTCTATGGGGGAAAATCCCATGTGTGTTACCCCCTTGTTTATTTGTCACCTTTCTTGTCTCATCCAACCTCTCCCAACCTCTTCAATGTCTTGATTTTGTTAGTTGGGGCAGTTATTGCATGAGGGAACGTGGGCATGGGAGGTGTCAGTTTTGGCAAGCTGCTGTCAGTTGGGATGGTACGCATGCCCAGTGGAGAACCTTCGTTTCTCTCATGCCTGGTCTCCATTCTTCCCCATTCCCCATTGGGGCCACTGTCTATCCTCTTCCTCACTTGCCTGGCCCTCACCTCTACTGCCATCTTCTTCATGGTCTATTTATGCTCACGTGCAGGGACTCTGCGTTGGTTTTGCTCACGTCGAAACAAGAGAAATCGTGGCTGCCACTTGGGATTCTCGGGTGCAGGAGCTATTTCACGCACAGGAACTGTTGGTGTGAGTTTTCCTTACTGATTTGTGGCTGTGCATTTTGTTTTCCTCTGAGTGTTGCGGTTGGGTGCAAGTTGCACTCACGCACATAATTTTTGGGGCGTTTTTCCCATGTCGTGAGTGAGCTGCTGTGTATGTTTTGGGTTGTTGTTGTTTTCCCATGATTTGGAATGCGGTTGTGAGTCCAAATTCTGCTTCCACTTTGGACTGTGGATGTGTAACTTTCCTCCACGTCTGCATTGAGGAATTGGGTGCTCCGTTGGCCGAGTTTTTCCTGTTTGGAATTGTGGAATGCTGCTATCATTTAGTGTGTGTTTGGGATGTTGATATACCCTAGTTTGGGTGTTGCAGCTGAGTTTTTTTGGCCAATTTAGGGCCAAGAACAACTCTGAGTTGCCTTGTAGGCTTGATCTGTGTCTCACCTTTTGTTTGGGACTGCCACCGATTGTCTTTGCCTTCTTCACAGGGATGTGAAGGGATGGTTTTGCTTCATGTAAGCAGTGGTTGGTCTTCGGACTGTGCTGGCTTGGCCGGTTGTGGAAGGCCTGGTAAACCCAGTGGTGTTGGGTTGCTGATTGTGTCCCTTGGTTATGTGTAAGCCTGCATTGACCCTTATCCTTGGAGGAATCATGCCCAGGTCGGGGGTGGCAGTGTGCTAAGAGATTGATGAGCACGCTAGCCTATGGTTGGGTGGAACGTTGCAGCGACGTAACTGGTTGCGGGATTCTTCATCGAAATATAGTGCTGTTGACTGTTTCTTCTCTGCAATTTGATCTATTGTATAATGAATTATGATGAACATGTTTTATTCTGGAAATGTATGTGTGTTGCTTCTGCTGAATGTTGATTCATTCTGCATCTGTTTATGCTTGTAAGTTCTAATTCCAGCATTTTTTTCTTTGATTATGTTCATGGGGATGTTTGCCCGGTTATTGTGGTGTTCGTCGCGTCCTCTTCGCCGGTCTAAGGGATGGGGACGTGACAATGGAAGAGAAAAATTCAGAATTTTCATGTGATCATTCAGAGTCATACCATGCAGAGCTGCACAAGGGTATCAGTAATGAAGACATTGAGAAACAGTATTGTGAAAAGTCAAATGTGATGCAGTCAGTGGAATATCAGTCTCAGCCATATTTTTCACATATAGAGGTTCCTTATGATTTGGAGCTACTTCGGCCTTGTGCAACAAGTCATCATTTGAGAAGCATCGATGATCAGTATGATGATGTAGTCAGTCTGCCTCATCATTCTGATTGGTATATAAGTCCTATCCAGTCATGGATAGAAGCAAACTGCATGAGCACATACAAGTTGGGGAAATTTTTTTATGACATTATTCATGCCTATGATCTCCCATCCATCCCACCCATTCTGAATCATCACGCAGGTTTGCAATTTCTGAATAATGTATCCTTACTTTGGCTAGTAACCAAAGACAAGGAAATTTTTTTTTATGTTAATAAAATGCTTAGGTGGTTACATTGGATTTCTGATTACACTTAACCCTTTTTATATCATGCTTAGAGTAGGAAAATAAGCTCCTTGAAAGAGAGCATTTACTTTCTGCATTTCTATTTTATACTTAGCTATAATAAAACTTTGCTTCTTTTAGTTAATTACATTTATTTTGTTTAAATAAATCAGCTTAATGGTTCATTCGATTTTTGATAAAACTTGTTCTACTAAGGTTTTTCTTGTTAAGTTGAGATGTTTTTACAGGGTATATAAACCAGAGATTCTAATGTTCTCATATCATGTCCTTTCCTTAAAGACCAGATCGAGAACACATCCCACAGTTGGAGCCAGAATGTTACCACCTAAGTTGTACTTAGTGGTTTTTATCAAGTGAGCCTTGTAAACTGGACAAGGATAACATGTTCGAACTTCAGAGGACCTTTGGAAGTACTTCTAGGAAGTGCTTGTTGTACTATATCACATGTTCATACCCCATGGGGGAATTGTAATAAATGTTCTAGCATGATAGTGTCTGTAAAAGAATCGGTCTCTTAGACTCTATTTGTCAATCCGATCAGCCCAGGGTGTTTTTTCCCTTGGTTATTATTGGTTGTTGAATAAACGACTGATAATTTCTGAGTTTTTCACTCCATACCTCCAAAGTTGGGGTGGTCAGCTTGGCATTTAGGCCTATTGAGGTTATTAGAGTCTATATGTCAATGTATAAACATGCTAGACATCATGGTTGAGTCATATGAACATGTCTAAATCCCCCTAGGTTTTTCCATTTTTTCAATTTTTTAATTTTTTCAGTGTTTTTTATTAAAATTTAATTTTTCCAAAACTTAGGCTATTTTTTAATAGTTTAATTGAAAAAATTGATTTTGTAATAAAAGTGGGCCAAATAATCACTTTCAATCATGTAGGTGCTCATTTTCAAGCTAAGAGCACCATGTAAACCCATGGACCCACTATTTCCTAGTTTTGAGTGATTTTCCATCACTCAAGTCAGAAAGCCCCAAAAATTAATTATTGATTATTTTAATTAATAAATTGATGAATAATGGAGCAAATCCAAAATCATAAATCAGTGGATTCTCAGCCGATTTGATTGAAATCAGTCAGATCTGAAGCAGATTGACTAGATCTGACAAATCCTTGACTAAAGGAGGTGATCAAATCAGATCCTGAGTTGATCTTCAGCAGTCTTTATGGGGAATTGCACACTCTCTCTCTCCTCCACATGTGTGGACTCTCCTGGATGCTCTGTGGACTGATGTGTCGGTTTATGGGTTGATGTGTCAGCTCAATCAGGCCCCCGGTTGACAAGTAGGCTCAGTTCAACTTCAGATCTACATTGATTGACTCTCCATCAGCTGATTTGATTTGATTCCTTGGGAATTATGCCCCCCTGGGCTGGATGTCCTGTTTTTGTATATATCCAGGCTGAAGCTCCCTCTTCCAAGCTAGTTAGAGCTGGATTGAAGGGATTGCTATTGTAATTGTGTATTGATAATCATTTATTGAAATAAATAGAAGCTTTGGAGGCTCAATTGTGGAGTACCTTTCATGTGTATATCATCATTGTCATGCTGCATTTGAGGTGAAACTGGTATTTTTTCAATTTTTGCACTTAACTGTTGTCTTCCTGAATGGTTATTGGAATCATAGGGATAGATGATTGTAAGTAAGCTTACTTAATTCTATTTTGCTACATATGTTTGAATGAGCTAATATCTGTATGCTAAATAAGATTATTTGCATGCTGTATCATCTACTTCTCATATGTATCTTCAGATTTAATGGTTTTGTTTGCAGGATTTGTTGTGTAGCTTATAGGTTTGCCATGATTGGAAGATCTGTGGTTCAGGTTTGATTCCATTGGTTTTCCAACATATATTGTGAATATCATGCCCCTTGGTGCTTTACTAACAAGTTTCCTTTGTAGATCTGCTTTAGCAACAAGCACTTCTCTTCCCCTTTTCCTCCCTCAAAAATCTTAAATTTTCTTCAAACTGGTTACTATCAAGGAATCTTATTGCTTAGATCTGTCTCATTAAGAAAATTACATATAGATCTAGTTAGTAAGATCCTTTCTTAATTTTAGATCTCAGTTCCATTTCGTATATAAAGTTATATTTTAAGAGATCTAGTTGAAATTGTCCTCTTTTTGCAAGCATTTTAATGAAAATTTGTAGCTTGCTTTTAAGGTAGTTTCCTTTGCTGTACCTTAAAGTTTCATATTCTTAAATAAAAGTGCACATCTTATTGGCTGCCAAAATAGCAAGCCAATATCCCAAGGAAATCTTTCTTTCCTTGGTTCCTTTTTGCAAAACTAGATTACCCCAACTTAATAAAATTTTACATAAGTTTTTTTTTGGTAACTAGTGTAGTAACCCAAAAAACTTTCAAAGTGTGTTTGGGCACATTTGATTTTGATTGCTCGCTATTTTTTAGCAGGTCCAACAAAAAATAGAAGGAGACTCTACCAAAATTCCAACTCTTGGACGAATTGGAGCTTCTCGGAACCTTCCCCACCACCTTGTTTAATTCTTGCTTGCTACAAGCTTGTTGTAAGCCTTTGGATCCCAGATAACAAGGAACAAAGTGCATCAATTTTAATTTGCTGATATTGTAAATCGCTGCTAATAAAAATAAAAGGTCCTTTCAAATAGGCTCTTTCGAGCCTATTCACCATCCCCCCTGGGGGGATTTGCGTCGGTGTCAATTTTTTACTTTTTGTTCATATTTTTTCAAACTAGCGTAGCTCTAATATGTAGGGTAGTATAATTTGATACATTATCATTTTCATATTCCATATTTGATATTTCAAAGTAATCTTAATACTTACCCCACGACTTCCCGATTGACCCGAAAGGGGAAAGAGATGTGTGGTAGGACTAATTAGAAAATCGGAATTGTGTATCTGTGTTTTCCTTTTCATCATTTGTTTCTTCAACTATTATAAAATTAACCCCTCCTTTATTTCCCGATTGAGATCCACTTGGATCGAAAGAGGTTCCTGGAGGGTTTTCTTTTTAACAAGAACACCCCCCTTTTTTTAAATTTACTAAAATTGACAAGACTCTGGTGTGTATGCTCTGCACTTGGATGTGGTTCATCTAATCAGTCAAGCTATATCAAAAGAATTTGAGTGACTAGAATAATTAGGACTCACTCTCCCAAATTGACAAACCATCAGGTGAAAATCCAACACCTAGATCAAACCATTACGGTGGCAAAATACCCAAAGGAAGCGAGAACTTCTGAAAAGTGACCTCGGGGCACCGATCTCTATCACACACTAACGGGTGCGTTATGAACAATAGCCCCAGAGACTCCATTCATCCCACATATTCCTTGCGGGTAGCCGTGAAGGTTTAGTTTTGGACATACTCCAAGTACTCTCGGGTATATCTGGAGTCCACCCCTTCGCCTAATTTTAATCAACTCACACCTCACATTAACTTCAAACGTACCAAGAGGCAATTGCAAAACATTCACTCCAATCACATGCAAGTACATTGATTTTATTTTGACTGCATTCTAAGGCACTGGTTATTTTCTTGCTGTATATATATATATATATTGTGTCTTAGCATTGTGCTTTCGTGCGCTCATTTTTGTATCTTGTCATCTTGGATTGTTTATGGTTAAATTCCAAACTCCTAAGTAACTCATTCAGTTTAACATCACCGTACTAAGTAATTTAGCCTTAGTAACCTAATAGGGTCTACCCCCCTTGGCTTCGTTAGGAGTTGAGCCTAAATGGAGGAGTCAAGAACAAGGTGACAGCCTTGACTTGAGACTTGTCCCCAAGGACACACTGAGTGGCTTGAAGATTTCTGCCACATGACCCAGGTGTGTGTAAGGCAACAAAATTCCATTCAATAAAATTCTAAATTTTAAACTAAGAGATGGAAGCTCTTAGTAATAAGCCCATCCGATGAGGATCATAAATATCATCAGCATGACATTATTAGGAAACTGATAATGGCTCTTGGTCGTAAGGTCAAGAGATAAGGGGTCTCATCACGAGGCAGCTGATTCATTTTCTGGTGATATTAGTGACTGACATTACCATTTGGTTACCATGCTAGTTAGTGGTCTCTTATTTTATAAAATTTAAAATTTCAAACTCAATAAAGTGAAACATAACTTTGATTGAAGAATAGAAGGTCTCATCATGAGCCGGCCTAATCATGATCATTAGTGCTGTCTAGTATAACTTCATTTCTGATCATCAGAGTGATTGCGCTTGGTCAAATGATCAAGAGACAAGAGGTCTCATCATGATCCAGCTTGCTTATTCTAGGAAGTTCTCATGAATGATGCTATCACATCAGGTTATCATGCTTAGATAGTAGTCTTCAGTTAAAGAAATTGTTTTTGATTTTTGGTTTTGATCTTAAAAAAAAATAAAAAAATCATTATATTCATGGAACAGATTCTAGAGATTTATCACTGAAGTAGATTCCTATATCTTATACTGATGGTTCAGATTATCATTACTATAAGTACTTTGTTTTGACTAGGATATTCTTAAGCTTATCTTTAACAAAATCCTTGTTTGCAGAGATGGGATAATTCTGAATTATACTTGCGAGTATAAATCAGATAATGGTTTTTTAACAATGAGAATTTTTTATTGTTTTGAATAGATTTTAAGAATTTTGTTTATAGCGTCATTTGAAAATTGTATGAGTAGAGATAACTAGTTCGCCCAGGTCATCGCCATTTGTTGGAAGGAAAAAACCCTCTCAATTTTTCTGCTTTGCTGAACTAAATTGATTAGTTATCTTCTATATTTTATCACAAAAATTATATAAGAGTGCCTTTAGAATCTTCGATTCTGAAGGTAATCTCAATTAAAAGAAGAATTAATGATCATACCAAAAGTTTAAGAAGCATTTTCATAAATTTAATATTTTAGCAGCTGTTAATTTTCTTTAATTTTATATATAATCAATTTTCATTATCATTTAATATTTGATTATATATTGATTTGAAATATTATAATTATAGCTTGCTAAATAGTTTTTTTGGATTAATTAAAGATAATTGGAAATGCATTTTGAACTTGTTACAGTTAGGTTTTATTGATCTCTTTTAGTCCTTTTGACAAAGTATTAATCATTAGTTTTTGTAATTTATATGATTAGGGTTGATGAATTAATCTAAATACCCTATTTTTACCCTAATGATATATTTTTACGTTAAAACTTTATCTTTTAAATACTATGCCATTTTTTTGTGTAAATAAACAAATTATGGGAAGTTGTATATAGGTTTCTCAAATAACCAAAGTTTACTTTTATATATCATTTCAAATGTTATAAAGATCTTTGTGTTCTATTCATAATAATTGATTTTTTAATTTTAATCTAGTGTTAGTTTTTAATAAAATTCTCCATCCAATCAAACTTTGCAATAGGTCATATGATGATTTGGATTGAATGAGTTCATTGTATAATTCAAAACTATATAATTTACTCTTTGAATCTATTACATGCATAAAATATGGTTTTGAACATTTAATTTATCATCCAAGGTTGATCTTAGTGCTTGGTTGGATTTACGAAACCCTAGGAGACATCATTGTTTGTAATGAAAACTTCACATCATCTAGTTTTAATAGCACAATTGACTTCCATGTATGATCCTTGCTTGTCCTCGTTTGGTAGTCATGTGTTTGCTATAGGATACAAATGGTTATTTTGTTAACACATGTTCAAAGGACTTTAATATGGAATAATTACCTTGGTTAGATGTTTTCATATTAACATCATCCTATCTGATAGTCGTATTACATTCATGAAAACATTTGATTTCGAATATTTCGTAATTATTTCAGATCACATCAATTTGTTTGATGAATACTCGTGGTGGTTTGATGGTGAAGTTATCATGCATAAGAAACCATTCTAGGGTTACCCTTTAGCTCTCACAGAATCACATCAGGGTTCATATCATGTCTGTGTATTCACGTATCCCCATTCCTTCAGTTTTTACAACGCCTTTTAATCCTCTGTCAAAGAAAGAACTGATAGTTCAACATATGGCTCCCTTAAGTCGCTTTGAGATTTATGGTCCTGAAATGTTAGAGGTCAACCCTGAAGTTCTTGCCTTGTTTGAGAAAATTGACTGGAAACTTTTCTTTTGGGGTTTTAGTGGACACAATGAGGAAGTTACCAGACAATTTGCGTTGTCTTTTGATGGAAATATTGCTCAGATAGGTGATTTATATCTAGTCATAGACGAAGAATTTATTTTGAAAGCCACGAAGCTACCTCGGACTGGTGAACACTGGTTCAAAGGGTCACAAATAGACAAGAAAAAGTTTAAGCAGTTATTTCTTCCATTATCAAAGGAAGATGCACACCTTAAATTTATCTTTCCTGTAAAATATTTGAAGAATCAATGGCGTGCTCCTTTTGAAGTCATTTCCAGGTATATTTCTTGTGATGGTCGGTATTCAAATGTCCAATTATATCATCTGAGAATTTTAATGGCTCTTAAGGGTTTGAAATTGAATTTTCCCTACTTTCTACTTCATAGTTTGCATAAAATGGCTATTACTGTTCAATGTACTATTGGTAATCAAGACCGTAGTCTTTTTCATCACAGCCTAATCAAAATGTTAGTTCAGTATCAGTTAGCTAGAATACGAAAAAGCTGGGATGAATTCTTAAAAGAAAATGAGTTCGGGTTTACCCAATTTTGTCCTACCTACTTACCTAAGACTCGTGCAAAACGAAGAAGACCTTGTGAAGGAGAAATAAAAGAAGAGACTAATCATATAGTTGATCATGAAGGGATGGATAAGCTTTGTCTGATAGTTGAAAATGAAAAATTTTATACTTCAAACCCTCCTGAGCAACCCAACAGGGAAAATGAAGTGGGAGAGGAAAGTAAAATGGTTTTCCAGACGCACTCTTCTAAATTAACATGTGATTTGTATCCTAAGATAATGGAAGAGAGAGAGAAGCACGAGTTAAAAGGAGAAAATCTGGAAGGTGACAATAAACCTCTTGGACCAAGCACGAGAAAATAAGAAATGATAAATCGAAGGTTTACTAGGAGTATGATTAGTCTTTCGATTCCAAGAACCATGGAACAGAGTAGTGAACCTATCGTCGTTTAAGATAACAGTGATAACGAGGATGAATCTCCTCCTCATGAAACCCCAAGCAATGACTTTTAACAAGAACAGAGTACTAATCATGATAATTTGGTGGTATCTTTTAAGAGAGTCATGAAAGATGATTCACCATTACCAGCACAGTCTGAAAATGAAGGTCGACTTAAGTCACTATTGAATGATGAGGATTCTCTAGCAGAAACTTTAAAAGTAGTGAAACAGTCAATCAAGCTTTCCAAGCAACATAAGGTTGATCGGTTAAAATACATTGAAAAAGTTCGTGATATGTTGAAAATAGAGTTACAACAGCAAAAAAATGAATTACTTATGTGGGTAGACCGATGGCAACAAATGAAAGCTAAGACGGACAGATAAAAAGCAGAAAAGAAATTGTTAGTTGCAACCAATGAAAAATTGCTGAAAAATGAAAAAATCCATGAAGAAAAAATCTTGAAACTCACAGGCAAGTTATCAAAATCCAGGAAAGCCATCAAGTTACAAATCGCAACAACTTAGTCTATTTTTAGTTATTGTGATTTCAATTTTGACAGGTAAAAGTACAATGTAATGAACATCCTACAAAATCAAATATTCTGTAGGATTGTTCTACATTCTTATTCAATTATCTTGTTATAATTGTAATTGTAATTTTTATTTATATTCTAATTGTTTGTTACAGGTTTTCTCGTGATATAAATGCGTTGAATGGAATGAAGATGCTTAGTTGATCGATATGCGTTTTTGAGGCCACTTCATCGAAGGGAAATGAACTGTGCATTAATAGCTAGCATACCGTTACGATGGTCACGCTTTATTTGTTCATAGTTGCGAGATGTTACAAGTAGTTGATGTTCGCTTTCAATATGAACGTGATACTATTCGAAGAGAGGGGCATGATAACGATCTATTGCCAGGTGCATCGTTGGACAATGTTTTTGATCATAAATAGGTTCCAGGTGTTTCATAGAGAGCAGACTTTAAAATCTATTTTTAGCTATTAGTTGCATAGAGTTAAGGATGTAGTTATCAAAGTTTTATTATAAAAACTATGAAAATTGTTGTAGTAAAGGTCAATGGGAGTACTAGGGAAAATACTTGTGAAACATATAACACATTTCTAGTTTTGATTAGTCTACTGAAGTTTTCTTCGTGGATGATTACCTCTAGAACATCAAAGACTGGTATCAAATTTTGATTTTCAGATCTTTGTTATTATATATATATATATATATATATATATATATATATATATTTCAAAAGTAATTTTCTGACTTAAATCTGTGTGCAATTAAACTTAGTTTTCATTAATAGTTTTAATTACTCTTATCACTCAATATCGATATCTGTTGTTGATACTCTCAGTGTCATGGTTATTCAAATGTTATTGATGATTGTGATCGGATAGTATTATATTTTCATAGCTTATATTGATTACATCTATATTTTGATAGTTGTTTTGAATGTTAAGTTATTATATCATTTATATGCAGATGTTAATGTTGAATTTCAATTATCTATTGACAAATTCATTTACAGAGTAAATACAATAATTTCTTATTTTATTCTCTGTGTTTTTGTAAAATTTATTAGACAGAGTGTTATTAGTGATAACAATTCTAATAGTTACTTATTTGGATTTGTATTATTTATTTCACTTTGTTATTTATAATCGTTAATTGATAGTTGATATAATAGTCTAAAAGTTTGCTCTCAGCTGAGAGAGGATAGCTAGGTAATTTTAATTCATATTTTAGCTTAGTTTATTTTAATAGCTGCTAAATAGAATTAGATTAGTTTGTTAAAATTTAAAATAGTCTTTTAGTTAAAATATTTAAAACAAAACCCTAAAACATGAGACTTTCCTTAAGAAAGCACTTTAGGATAACTTAGACTTAGAAAACTAACTCTAGGGTTTATTTTAAGCAGTACTAAAATTTAGGATAAATTTTTACTGAATTTTTATGGTCTCCTTAAGAGGATAAATTCAGTTGGTAGAAATATCATAACCTATGAGATTTTTCCATTTCAAACACACTGGTAGCTGCTTTAAGCGACTTATGTGGGCTTAATCTCCTTAAGTTGGCCTAGTCAGAAAATCCGGCCAACAAGACTCTAGAGATTCGAATCACATGATGGCAAGAAGAGATTTTTTTTCCTCCCTAGACACCAATAAGAGCATCCCCATCCACATGGGATATGATTCCACCATCATATCGAAAGGACAAGGTACAATAAATCTTGAACATGGCTCTTTTTTCAATGTTCTGTATGTACCCTCTCTTGCCTCCAACCTCTTGAGTGTTTATCAAATGACTTGTACTGGAGTGCCCAAGAGAGTAACCTGCATCCCTTATGATGTGGAAATCAATGAGATTGCATCCGGGAAACTTGTTGCAAAAGGCTTTGCAAACCATCATGCAAAATCCTATGAGTTTTCCCATTTTCTGGCGGATGCAAATCCCACCGCTCTTTTGACTCATGGAAATGAGGTCAGTAGACTCTGACATGAGAGATTTGGTCATTTAAATTTTAATTACTTGCAGCAATTACAGAAAAATTCCATGGTTGAATGCCTCCCGACAATCATAACTACCAAAGGAATTTGCAAGGGTTGTGTTGTGGGAAAACACGCTTAACATAAGTTTGATTGGGGGAGGGCTTGCCGTGCATCAAGTATCTTAGGGCTGCTACATTATGATATCATCCGACCAATGCCCATCACATCCATGAATGGATCTCAGTATGTACTCACCTTCATAGATGATTTTTCTATATACACCTGGGTGTTTTTCATCAAGAAAAACTCATAAGTTTTAGAAAAATTCATAGAATTAAAAGCACTGGTTGAGAATTCCTCTGGGAAAAAGATTAAATCCCTGATATTTGATAATGGAGGAGAATATATCAGTACTGATTTGCTGAAGATATGTTCCAATAGTGGGATCAATATCCAATATTCTGTTCCCCACACCCCTCAACAAAATGGTGTAGCAGAAAGGAAAAAACGCTCTCTAAAGGAGATGACCACATGCATGCTAGAAGCAAAGGGATTGGCTACAAATTTGTGGGCTAGGGCCATGAATGTTGCTGCACACATTTAGAATAGAGTACCTCACTCCTCCGTGAAGGTTAAGACACGTTTCGAAGCCTATTTTGGACACAAGACGGATGTGTCAAATTTCAGGGTGTTTGGGTCCACTGCATGGGCTCGGATTCCGTCTGACAAAAGAAAATATTTGCAATTGCGAAGTGTTGAATGTTTATTTATTGGATATCCTGAAGAATCTAAAGGATTCAATCTGATGAATATTAGAACAAAGAAAATTTTCATCGAAATAAGTGTTAAGTTTGATGAGCCTCTCCAAGAGGTAGAGCTAGTTGAAGAAAAATTTGTTGATTTTCCTGCCTATTTTGTTGACAATTTGGGTGACAAAAATGGGAATGATGACTTTGATTTTGCAGAAATGATATCTGATATCAGTGATCAAGAAATATCATCTTCTCAAGTGCAAACCTATCTCCCAACTTGGGCCAAGAAGACACTTTCTTCCGCCGAGGAAAACATTGGAAATCTTGCTGATCTAAGAAGAACTCGGTCTGAATTTCAAAGAGTAGGTATTACGCTCTCTTTCCATGATGATTTACTGTCCGAGACCTGTTATTTAATGATAGGTTTAGATCCTAAGTCTTACTAACATGCTTGGAAAGATTCGAGATGGAAAGCTTCCATGGACGAAGAGTTTAATTCTCTTCAAAAAAATGCTACTTGGGAGCTAGTTTCCCTTCCATCTGGGAGTAAATTAGTTCAATGCAAGTGGGTGTTTCGGACAAAGGTTGCTGCTGATGTCACAAAATGCAAGTATAAGGAAAGGCTGGTTGAAAAGGGGTTCTCCCAGGTCCAAGGAGTGGACTACCATGAGACCTTTGCACCAGTGGAAATGATGGACTCCATCTGCCTAGTTTTGGCAATTTCTGCATCTAAGCACTGGGAGGTGCATCATATGGATATTAAGAGTTCCTTTCTACATGGAGATATGCATGAAGCAGCCCAAGGGCTACATTTCAGACCCTACTTTGGTTTGCAAACTGCAAAAGTATTTATATGGGTTGAAACAAACCCCAAGATCATGGTATGCCAAGATGGATTCTTTTTTGCTTTCAAAAAACTTCCAAAGGTGTAAGTCTGATCCAAATGTTTATCTACAATAGTATGATGGTCATTTACTTATCATTTTTTTATATGTTGATGATCTCTTGATTACTGGTAGCACACTTGCTTCCATTTCATTCATAAAAACAACTCTCCATGATGCAGAACATGTAACCCAATTAGGCCAAGTGGACCCAATGGTGCTAGTGACTAAAAATAGACTAGATGGACTACCGATTTAGACATGACTCTTGATTTAGACATATGACCAAATTGGACTAGGGAGGATTAATACTCCTAACACATCATGCCCTAAAAAAACAAACAAAACAAACACAATCCCCATGGTTATATCTATATCTATATCTATATCTATATCTATATCTATATCTATATCTATATCTATATCTATATCTATATATATATATAT
>LPNX011175418.1:35981-116414 GCA_001517045.1 Pseudotsuga menziesii
AAGAAAAATAAATCTTTAGTTGATCAAAACTACCATGAAACCTAGGGATGGGAAATAATGGCCATAAACAATAAATTATGAAATAGAGGATAATAATTCCAAAGATTCCAATTTTGACACAAGAAGTTAGGGAATGATTCCCTTCCTCTTCAATATTTTCAAAGAGCAGTAGCTATCCTCATAAGATGAATTTACATAGAAAAATAATGGCTGATAATAAAAGATAGGATTTGATCTATATTATATTTATATAGTTAGACAAAAACATGCCATTAAAATCTAAGTTCATAGAACAAAGTCTGGACCTCTTCACATAGAACTCATGCAAGATTCAAATTAATAAGAGAGTAATTATTATTTTAATTTATTACACACAATTAAAATAGGATGGAATCCAAGGACATGGCTCATCATAATATCAAGGTTTTAATTCTTCAAAAACCCAAAATAAAAAAAGTAGAGTCAAACTACCAAAATCCATAAGGCTAAACCAATAACACTACATTCTCATATAGTCCTATACATGTCAACTAAAATACAAAAATAGTTCCATCCCTCAAGTGAAGGATGAGCCCCCAAGAGCCACCCATGTTCAAAGTGTCATTATACCCCTATGTGAGGAACCCTGACTAAAACACAACCAAGCGTCTCCACACTTTAAAGTAGCATGGTCCAACAATGGTCTTAGGATTACTCGAGTAAAGTAGCGAGCACATACATGATGTGAATGCACAACCAACTCCCCCATCTCAAATACGTGCATCAAACAAAACCCATTAAACATTCACGTAACGGAGTAGAAAGAATTAAATTGAAAATACATGAGAGAATTATTTGAAATAAGGGTAAAATCAAAAGACTAGGAAGTTCAACCTCCCATCTATATTACCTTTTAGACTTATAGAGGGTCACGATATCAATAAAAAGAATGGCCATCTCTATCATTAATTAGTAAAGGTAGGGATTGGAGTATAAGAGTGGGCAGAGCATGAGATCTCATTCCCCTCCC
This sequence comes from Pseudotsuga menziesii, assembly GCA_001517045.1. NCBI lineage: Eukaryota > Viridiplantae > Streptophyta > Pinopsida > Pinales > Pinaceae > Pseudotsuga > Pseudotsuga menziesii. The sequence goes on from LPNX011175418.1 coordinate 36,991, forward strand.
ACCAAATGAAAAGTAAACTACCAAAATCCCTCACAAAGGATACTTGACTAACTAAGAGGAATCCCGTACAAAAAGAGCAAATGAGGTTGTCAACGTGGATAAGGAAAAGAGCTTCCTCCACCTTCCCATCACATGGGATTTAATAAATAAATTCACCAAATAACCATACATGAGCTTGATAATCGTTTATCTGACCATTTAATGCATAAGAAGCATAGAGCATATGGTAAAAGTGACCAAATTTGCATAAAGCTGGCCAATGACATATTTCGGTAAATGTTATGCTTGGAATAAATTGAAGGCTTAAGGATTGTATGCTAAGGCTTCTGAGTTGTAGGAATGAGGTCTTGGGTTGGCCAATAATATATTTGGTAAAACATTATGCTTCGTATAAATGCAGGGATGTGATAACCTTTAACTCCGTAGCTTGTATATATACAAATTGCATTACAACATTAGAAAAAAGACAATTTGTTAAAATTGTGAATATATATATATATATATATATAAGTTATCAATATCTTGAGTGTCAATTTTATGTGTAAGGGATTTATATATTGCAATATATAGGGAATGGTAAACTTGGAACCAAGGAATGGTTCCTAGCACCTTCAAAGGAAAGAAACAAAGTATTTAAGCACTGCAAAGGTTCTTGAAGTTAATACACACCTTTCAAAAATTATGAACATAATATAATTAGCATCAAAATGCTAAGTAATCTGAGGATCATTAACCACCCAAACTCCTTTTAAGTAAGGATAAAAAATTATAATAACCTATAAGTCCATGGCTTAAACTATTCTTGTATGGAAGAGTCTTTGTTTCGACAGCTTGTTAATCCCTCTAGCTTCCGTGTAGGTATACTACGAGTTTATAGAGGCTGGGATGGATTGATAGGAATTCCAACACTTGGAATAGTATCATCTTTTGTCAAATTACATTCTAAATCCTTCGCTGGGATAGGATTACTAACATCATCATTTTTAGGGTTTACACTAAGATCTAACATAGAAGGTTCATGCAGAAAGGGCCATCTTCTTTTTTGTCGAATCCTAGAGAGAGGTGAAGGCCCAAACTAGGTCTGTGCGAAAATTATTTTCAATTAAAAATTAATCCCAACTCTTGCCCATTGTAGACAATTGGTATTGTATCACGATTTTTAGTAAACCATGGTGGAATAAGTTTCGGTGTTGATATCCTATTGTGTTTTGGATCGTGTAAGCCATCTTTTTCAGACTATTAAGCAAGAATAAAGGTAAATTTACCCTAGAACCCTTGAACACCATAAGAAGCTCGAGGTGATAAAAATGTACAAAGTAAAACCTACCATCGCAAGTGATGTACCTTATAATTAGTTGTTCAATAGGTCATCATTCAGGCTTGAGCAACTTCACCGGATATGCATGTTTATCATTGAAATCCTATAGCAGAGGAAGATAAAATTGTTTCCATTTTTCTTTGTTAATTTCCTTCTGCTTAAACCACCTTTCATTTTTCTATGGCAGCTTTGTAGCATTTGCTATAAGGCCTTTAGAAATAACCAAACACAGGTTCCCATTTTGGGAAACATTTTTTCTAAGTGACATAGCAAATAGCCGGGTCACTTCTATATGATGCTCGTCAAAACTTCTAAAGAAGTCACCCCAACCAATTTTTTCAATTCATTGAGCAGAATCATGTTCCATCTCCACTAGTTCTCTCCCAGCTAGTTTGAATCTACACATGCGAGCAATTGTTTAAACGCTCAACTGGTAAACAAGGTAATTTTGAGAGTGATAATCAACACGAATGAGAGATGAAATCCACGTCAAGATAACCATCTATAGAAACTCAAATTTCAACCACCATCCTAACTAAAACAATGCAAGCTTCATCATAGTGTAGGATAAATCGAGGCTAATGATCATACAGGATGTGAAATACTGATCTCGTACAACCCTTATAAATGGATATGCTATTTGAAATCTCACTGATATAATGAATTGACACAACAATAATGGTTGCACCATATTAAACAGGTGTCAAATATGATTTAATGGTATAATGATTCAGGATTTCGATCCTAGTTAGGGTAGAAGACAAATGTTACATAAAATTTATTTGTAGTTTTGTTTGCATGAGAACCATTGATATGATTGCAATGATCTTTTACTCAGGTAATTAGTCTTTTGAAACTGAGAGTACCTTCAGAATCATAGATTCTCAAGACACTCTTTAATAATTTTCTCAAGAATTTATTAAAGAGAGAAGATAATGTCATTTTTTATTGATTAAAAATAAAGAAAAAATGAGAAGGTTGTTGGTTTCCAACACCGACTTGACTAGTAAGACACCAAAATAATATTTATTATAATGACTCAATGGTAATATTGACCCGATTTACATCTGGAGGTTTACATTCATTATTTCAATCACTCTTACATGACCAATTACATCAGTGACATCTCATGATGGAGGAATATAATTAGTACAACTAGAATATCTTTTGAAGTTACAATATCTTAACACTCCCTCTTAAGTAGGAAGGTATTCTATACTAGTAACAATCACTACCACCACTATACATCTAAATGGAGAGTCTTTATATCTCATAGGAAGTTTTGAAACAACATTGTGCATATTCACCATCAATATCAATATGAGAATACTGGATCATTTTCTACAACCTCAGTACGTAAATATTGAGTCATCTTTTGTGAGTACTGGATCATTCTTCTACAACATCAGTATGTGAATACTAAACCTTCTTTTGCAGTATTACTAAGTGGATAGTGAATCATGTTCTTCATCATTGGTATGTGGATATTGAATCTTCTTCTGCAACATCAGTATGTGGGTACTGAATCATCTTTTGAAATATCAATATGAGAATATTGAAGCATTTACCTGGAACATTAGTATGTGGGTACTGAATCATCTTCTGCATTATCAGTATGTGAATACTGAAGCATATGCCTATAACATCAATATATAACTAATAAAGCAACAAAAAGAACATCATTATCATGTTAGCGTTAAAACCTTATCATCAACAAATAAATGTTAGATCATTATTTGTAAAATCACTAAATATATATTGAAACCCCTTCCTCAATCATAAGTATGAAAGTACCGAAACTGTCGTATCAATCATCAGTATAAAAATATTGAAACTACCTCATCATCATCACTATGAGAATATTGAGTCTACTGCATCAATCATTAGTATGAAAATACTGAACCTACCTCAATAATCATCAATATTAAAATACTGAATTTACCTGATCAACATCAATATGAAAATACTGAATCTCCCTCATGAACATCAATATGAAAATATTGAATCTGCCTCATCAATATCACTAAGAAAATACTGATCTTGCCTCATCATTATAGGAATATTTGAAGCCACCCCTTTCGCTTCTGCTATCTGGAGCATCATCATGGTGTGTTCATTTGTAGATCCACCCAGGAATTTGTCTGACTTACTAGCCCTTCTGAGGAAACAAGCCTTGTCAGACAGATGGATATCCATGGGGACCAAACAAGCCTTATCTATCTTACTAACCATCTCATGCCAAACAAGCCTAGCCAGACAAACTAATCCCCCTAGGATCAAGATGCCTAATATGACTTACTAACCCTTTCGGGCCAACAACCCTAGCCTTACATACCCTACCCTAGACTAAGCTCCCATGCAACTACAATGAAAAACTTCCTACCTCTTATTCACCCCCTCTTCCAAGGGATGTCCTTTCGGGCTACACCAATCTTGTCTCGAATGTATTCAAACTTTACATGAGACATAGGCTTAGTCAATATATTCTCCACTTGTTCCTCTATAGAAACATACTTGAGATTTACATCTCCCTTATGCACCAGATACCAGATTTAATGATATCTAATTTCATTATGTTTTGACTTATGATGAAACATCGAGTTTTCTATCATCTTAATACAACTTTGATTATCACAATTACTTAAGTATGCCTCCTCAAACAACAAAGAACATATGGAAACAAATGTTCCTTCTCTACTAGCAGCTGGGTTCTCTTCAAATAAGGGTGCCTCCTTCTCCAAATGAATGAAAAACCATGAACTCTTAATATCTAAAAGAAAAAAATCAAAATATTTTGATAGAATTGATGAACAATTGAGAAACCTAGGATGATTTTTCCTCCTCAACCAATGGCTAGGATAGATAGTCTCACTATCAAAACCATTCACCTCCTCCTAGGTTTTTGTCCAAGAGAAGTTTGAAGCTAAATAGCCCCCAATATAAAATGAAAAATAGATGAGAATGAGATAATGAGCCCTCATTTCCCTTTTAATAATTTTTCCTTCTCACCCTCTTAATGACTTCTTCTCACCCTCTTAGTGACTTATCAACTTCCCTTCACACTTTCTCCATTTAAAATATTATAAACTGAATTTATTGATAAATTTCCATCTTCCAATGCCCAAAATACCCTGATGGTGTCATTTCTTCATCCATTCATACAAATCTAAACTGCACAAACCAAAATTTCTTCATAAAATCCATGGTGCAACACAAAATGATTGATTGATCTGTCTATAACTAGGCTTAGGAATGTAGTTTTACTTCTATTCTACACAATATAGTCCCTAAATATACCCATTAATAATGCTTTAGAGTTGTTAAAATGATATACTGTTGGTCCACAAATAGTATATCTTTATGAAGCAAAGGCCTGAAAATAGATAAACATTTAAATACATTGATGCCTCAAAATGGGCAAGATTCCAAGGGTTTCATTGTAAATTGAAAATCCCAATTCTATTGACAGAAGGTGCATTACGAATTTATCCAATGTTTATTCTCTATGGTATTTTTACAAATAAAATCAAACCACTCCAAACACATAACTAAAAATCGTAGCCAATGGGCACATCTTTGGAACAAAAAATATGAAGATGACTCGCCTACTCAAAATTTAATCAGGTATCCTCAAGACATCAAAATTTCTCTCATCTGGAATGCAACAAACTCTCAAATACCAACTATCCAACAACACCATTTTTGGGATATCCATGATGGGTCCTTAGCTAACTCCTGGATTGATACCTAGAACCATCTCCCACCACTTGAGAACACCTTTAATCTCCATCACTTGCATGATATCCTCCTGATTCCCTTTCGCAAAAAATTCCACATCTTTTGGATTGCAAACACATAGTATGAATTCCAAGAATGGGCCACTCGAGACAAATGGTACCCACTACAACACCAAGCCTATTATCATGTATTATGAGAGGATATCCAACAATGGTGCATTTGAACTAGACAAGGCAATGGAATTATTTGATGGGGTTACAACCCCAGAGGTATGTTCACCATAAAAGAGGCTCATCAACTCATCAATCTCTCCAACGAGCAATCAGATCCATGTTGGATCAAAATTTGGGGAACAAAAACCTGACCCAAAGTCACAACCTTTCTCTGGCTTGTTTAAAAAAAAACGCATTCTCACTTGGGACAATTTCCTAAAACAGGGCTTCATTGGACCTTCACTATGCTTGTTATGTAATGGAAAAGGGGAAACTTTGGATCACCTTCTAGATTAATGCTCCTTTTCCAATCAGTTATGGGGCAAGATAACACTTATCAGTAAGAGAGGATATCAATGTAGGGGAAACATCTCAGAAACCATCAAGAATTGGCATGGTCATGTCTACCAAAATCCCCTTCTCAACAGAATTTGGCAGCTCATACCTGGATTTCTCATCTCGAACATTTGGAAGGAATGAAATATCAGGATTTTTGAAAGCTGAGCAAATTCAGTGGAAAATTTTTGGAATCGATGTCAAGAAAACATTAGGGAGACCACAATGCTCACCAGCTAGCAGGAAAAGGATATATAAACCAATCCATTGGAAAAATCTGTCTTGGACAATTGGTTCATTCATTCCCCACTTACCTTCACCATCCTGAAACATCCTCCTCTGCACCCCTCCACCCCCCATACTTGGACCACCCCACCTCGTGGTTTGTTCAAACTCAACTTCAATGGGGCATCAAAGGGAAACCCTAGAAAATATGGCTTTGGAGGAGTTTTTAGATCCGATTCTAGTCAGATTCATTGGAATTTCTATGGAAAATTAGGGATTGAAAGCAACAACGTAGCCGATATGACAGGTCTTCTTCAGGGCATCAACATTGCCTTTACTCATGCACTCTTTCCACTTGTTGTAGAGGGTAACTCATAGCTCATACTGAATATGGCCATCAAACTCCAAATTGGTTGTAGCAACGCCAAATTCTCCACCTGTTGGAAAAAAGTATCAAGATCTCTTGCAACTAGCAGTCCTCCTCTCTCAACCTACAACCATCACTTTTCATCATTTTCAATGTGAACCCAATTCTCTTATAGACAAAATCGACAATTGGGGAGTTCTCTCACCGTCTTTTCTTTAGCAAAGCACTCTTGAAGAGATCTCTAACTCCAACTTTAGGCGAGAATGTAACCAAATTGCTGCAAATGATTTCTCCCCAGATGCGGGTGACACAGGGCTCTTCAAAACACAAGTCCTAGCTAACAAGGCACATAATTGTTCCCAGTCATCACCACCCTAACGTCATGCTGATGCACTCCAGGTACATTCTATCTCCTTCAACACCTATGACGTTCCTTAACTCTTCCAATGGATGTTTCCTCCTCAAAGACAGAGCCTAGTAGGTCAACGTTAGCATGATGATGGATTTCCTTAATGGGAATGTGGTTTTGTTGTGGCGCATTAAGTTCATAGGAAGCCAAACATTCCTCCTCCTGTTCTTTTCTTCTCTTCTCTGTCAGACTTCCGTAGGTTCTTCTCAGGTGCTTCCCTCTGCATTTACCTTCCTTCCTACTCCCCTGTTCACAGCTTGTATCAGGTCACCTAGGAAATGTGGAACGCCCAGGTAGGGATGCGCTCATGGGGTTTCTATGAGTCAGAGGGCCACTCCCTTTAATGCCCAAGCCAAATATGGTGGCTATGATATCGAAATTCCTTCTCCTCTATGTCTTTTGGTTAATGACTAGGAGGATGAGCTCACCGACTATCTTTCAACTGCCAACCGCACCATAGAACACTGAAGGAATGATTGGGTTGTAAAACATTTGTTGGCTCACCTCATTGTTCGCTCCTCCACCCTCCATGTTGCTGCCCTTTCCCATGAATTCAATCTAGCTGCCTCTAGTATCCCTATTGCATATACTCCCCTAGCTCCTTCCACCTTCCCAAACGCCATCCCTCCTGGTATCCCTGTTCCATCTCCTTCCCTGGAACCCATGCAAGTTGTTCCCCCTCCACCCCCACCACATAATCAATTTATCAGCACCACTGCAAGCAAAGCCTCTTCCAGCATGGAGGTTCCCAGGAAGACTGGACCTTTTCCAGTCAAGCAAGCCAGCTCAAGCACCGAGGATGGCTCAAGTAGGAGTGCAAATTCCAGCGACAAAGATGAGTCTAGTGGCGATGAAGAGGACACCGATGGCAAGAATGGTGAGCACAACAACAAAGGAAACCCTCCTAGGGACATATAAGTACCGATTTTGGGACTCCTATCATCGAGGAACCCTTTACTAATTTTTAAGACAGGTTCTATGTTTCATTATCTCCTCTTTTTTGGAATATTTTCTGGGACTGTGGCCTCCCATGTTCATGATTAACAGGCTAATCCTGAAGTTTTTTTGTAATCTTTATAAACTTTACACTGTTTGGACCCGTTTTCCCTCTAGGAGGGGGCATCTCTTTGACTGGTATAGTATGATTTCCCTATATGGGTAGACTAATCACTTTTCTTTGTCTCTTCCTATCTGTAGGTCGAATACATAGTTTTGTACTTTTATAAGTAACACTACTTTATTTCAATAGAATAGACAGTGAATTCACAAAATAAAGGATTAAATAGTTTAGATAAAAAAATTATTTTTTAGTTTATTTTTTCTATTTTGATTTAGCAACTATTATATAGATTTTTCATTATAGTTAGTTGTCTTTCATCTATTAAAAAGTTTGTGATAAAATCTTTTAAAAAAAACAGAGACTCTCCTTAAGAGAGCTAAACATAGATTAGACATAAATAGTTAATTTTATTTAGTAGCTCTTAAATAGAAATTTCATTTATAATAGATTAACATAACTAGTATATAATATATAGCTTTATGTTAGTAGCCTATTAGAGGAAATTTCAACTCAAAATGGGCCTCCTAAGAAAAATAATAAAATAATAGTTAAAATAATAAAATAATATTTATTAATTTTGGACGAAGAAAAGAAAAAAACTACTTTTCTTCTTTGTATTTTCGACATATCTCCTTGTGATTTTACTCAAATTTCGATCGGGAGAGATACCTAGATGAAAAATTAAATTCTGCATCTAATGAGTACCCACTCAGCATACTTTTGACGAACCTCGCTACCCAAAAAACAACAAATACCTGAAAAAAAGTGATGATGATGTCATCATCACATTTTTTTAGGTATTTCTTGTTTTTGGGGTAGAAGGGTCCATAAAACGTATGCCGAGTGGGTACTTCTTGGATGCAGAATTTAATTTCGCATCCAAGGAGCTCTCTCAATCGAAATTTGAGTAAAAACACAAGGATATATGTCGAAAATACAAACAAAAAAAGTAGTTTTTTTATGACACCTATCTCCAAATTTATATTAAAAAATTGTTTTAGACCTATATGGTATTTCAAATTTAAAACAATTTCATTGGCTAACACATGATGACATGGAATTTGAATTAGTGTTAAAAGGCCCATTTTGAGTTGAAATTTCCTCTAATAGGCTTAATTATATTTTAGTTTAGTTTTTAACTTGTTAATTAGTTTTAGGACACACTTTTTCAAAGTTTAAGTGATAGGAATCTTCTTAAGAGGGTGAAACTTAGATGATAGAAGGACCACAACCTGCAAGAATTAACTAATCTAAACAAAATGGAAGCTACAGTAATTTACTTGCATGGGATGATTCTCCTTAGTTGGCCTTATACAGAAAATCTGACAAACAAATGATGCTAGAAGGAGGGATTGAGGTAAATCAAATGGTTTTTGTTTTTTAATCTTTTTTATTATTTATTCATTAACCATTTATCCTCTAGCTCTTATATTTCAGTATATTTTATCTTAGTATTCTATGTTATCATACACGCATCATAAGGTTGGTTAGAGTATGTCTCATTCCCAAATCCACGCATGGGAGTCCAACACAGCATTGAGCTTGCATGGACCATTGCATGAGCTCCCAAGAAAGGAAGTTACTTTCTTGCCAAATTTTAACCGTGAAGGGAATATAATCGCTTTAGAACACATAAGAAAATATGAGTATGTATTGTGTTTACTTGATATTCAATATGAAGATGTTGTAAGTAGGATTTTCCCATTCACTTTTGAAGGTAAGGTGTCAAACTGGTACTATGTTCTTCCTATTGATATTGTTCATGGTTGGACTGATTTTAAAAGAATTTTTCAAAATGCTTATGATATTTATAATGCGATAATATATATCTTAATTTGGATTAAATACAGGTCAAAGAAGGTGGAATATATATGTGATTTCAACACACACTTCCGATATGTACATCATCTACTCAAATACAACCAAAATCCTTCAGCTGACATTCATTATGAGTGGTATATGCATTCTTTACCCAAATCTATAGCTATGTTTGTTACACAAAAGGGTAAAATTGATTTTAATCAAGCATGCGAGCACACACAAGTTCTTGAGAAGGTTTTTAAGAGGTATTCCCATGACCTTTCTTCTTCTTTATTTTCCAATAATAATGATGATAAATATAATTAGAAGAAGATACTATATATAAAATTTCTAGGTTGAAAGAGAAAGTTAAGATTTTGCATGAAGAAATTCTATTTTTTCATAATCAAAATAATAAATTAATCATGCATAATGAAGAAAAAGCTACAAATATATACACATCATTAATAGGTTCAAAAGAAAGGCATAACATAGCTGTAAGTTAATTATGAAATCTTCATTACAATTATCCTCCACCTAAAATTGAATATAAGGAATGCCTTATGAGATATTCTCACTGTTTTGAATTCACATCTGAAGCCCCTGAAGTAGATAATAATTCAAGTTCTTTAGATTTATTAGTCGAAGGCCTCTCATTCTATAATAATGGATCAACCTCATAGCAAATTTGAAACTAGTTTACAAACTAATGTTCTCACTCTAGATAATATTGAACTAGAAATGGAATCAATTTCATTTCATGATTCATATTTTACAAGAGAAGAAACTTGGTTAAAATATGAAGAAGAACTCAATCCCGAGGGGCATATTTCCACAATAGTATATATGTTTACAATATTAACAAATAAGGTCAGGAATTTACCGTCTTATGCCAGATGAAGACATATTCATCCTCTTAAGTACTAATAATTTATAGTTCTATGACTAGAAGTGTGCTCCTTAGAAGTAATTTCCAATTCTTAGTGTGTGGTGCATCCCCTTTTCCAATAGTTTAGTAGCCCATAATGAGCATGTCCTCAACAGTGGTAATTAGAAAATAGCAAGTGCACCCTTATCAAAAAATCAAGGTCTCCTTAATTGTGCCTCCTCAAAAAACAAAGAACACAAGGACATAGATGTTCCTTCTCTACTAGCAACTGGGTTCTCTTCAAACAAACGTGCCCCTTTCCCCAAATGAATGAAAATCCATGAAATCTTAAGATCTAAAAGAAAAAATTAAAATATTTTGATAGCATTGAAGAACTAGTGAGAAACCTAATATTATTTCTCCTTAACCAATGGCTAGGATAGATAGTCTCACTATCAAAACCACTCACCTCCTCCTAGGGTTTTCTTCAAGAGAAGTTTGAAGCTGAATATCTCTCGATATAAAATGAAAAATATATGAGAATGTGATAATGAGCTCCCATTTCCCTTTTTATAATTTTCCTTTCTCACACTATTGATGACTTTTCAACTTCCCTCAACACTTTCTCCATTTAAAATATTATAAATTGACTTTATGGAGAAATTTCCATCTTCCAACCTTTTAATTTCAATTCAAGCACTTTATGACTTTCCTTTTTATTTTCTTCCCAATTTACCATAAATTGACTTTTATAAAGTCACTTTAGGGAAATTAATTACTAATGTCACTTTATAAAGTCCTTTTAGCCCATCTCACATTAATAATTAATTAATCCATTTTTAACCAATTATAACCTACAACTAGATAGGCTAATGAGTCGCTTATGGTGACTATTTGGAAAGAGACATTAAATAATTTAGTATAAACTTAAGATTGTTAGTTGTTTCAAATCATGATTTTTTTTTAATGTCCAAAATGGTTATTTTGTTTTATACTCTATTTATTTTCTTAGAAAAATAGGTTTATTTGATAGTTTTCATGATGGTTTATTGTATTTAAATGGTACTGTTGCAACTGAAACCTTTTTCCCAAATTCGTAAAATTTTGGACCCTCCTTTTGATTTTATTTAGCCTAGGTTTGTTTAATTTATTTAAATCTATCCTGGAAGTCTAGTTTTCTCTGCTTAAGAAATTGATCGTTTGAAGTCAGAAGCCCAGTCAACTATTTTTTTCTGCTGTTTCGAGAGTTGAATGATCTAATACTACCGTCTTCCTCGCCGACACCGCAGAAACCTTGGATTATTTGTTTTATTTGAACACCTAATGTTTTGTATTTTTTCGATGACTTTATTTATCGCTGTTGGGAGTTTGTTGAAGTTTGAGTCGGGGCATTAGTTCTCTATGCCGTCGACATTTCAGAAGGGAAACGATGAACATCCCGACGGACAGTTCTTATTTTCTCTGAATTCGTGGCCTTTATTTTTCTAACCTTTTGATTGTCGATGACTTGGTTTTTCGCTATCGGAACATTTTTTGACTTTGATTAGAGGGTTTGTCCTTTGCATTACCAACACTGTGGAGGTGTTCAGATTTAAAGTTCCGACCTTTAGCACTTAGAACTTTTGATCGCTGATGGGTTGTATTTTGTTGCAAAATCGTAGTTGTTTGTGAGTCCGTCGTTGCAGCTGTCGATTAGACTAATGACCTGACACTTGGTGTTTTCAACTGCCGACGCATTAGTGGTTAGTGGTTCCGATCTTCGATACATGACTTCGGTGGTGTTTAGTGCTTGGATTCGCCAACACTACGACATCGCTTAGTTTTATTTCACCAACATTGCGTAAGTGCATTGTCCTTTATGTCACTAACCTTTAACCTTAGAGCCTTCGATCGTTGAAGATTTTATTTGATCCGGAACCCGTAGTTAGTCTGTCTCCTGCCGTTGTGGCTGCTTAGTGAACTATCCGCTCGACACTTAGTAGTTTCACTCACCGGTAGGGTTTTTTACTACCATTTTCTTTTACCAAAGGTTATATATAGAGCCTGAGTCTTTTTTATTATTATCTTTGGTTGAAAAACGCGTCTGCTCCAGTCCTCGTTGATCGATCTGTACCACTGTTCCCAACTGTATGGATTTCATTTGATTGGCTTGCTATCGTGGAGGTTCTTGGGTCGTCCTGTTGACTGCACAACAATTTTTCTAGGTAGGCCAACCACGGTTTCTTCTTTTTTATTTTATTTTATTGGTCATTTTGAGAACCATGGTCTTCCATGGTTAGGTTTTCCCTTAGGTTGTCTAGTCATCCATTTATAATGGATACTTATCCTCGTGGCATGAGGCATATCAGTTAGTTTGACAGTTTTGATGGTGGAGGTTTTTTTTTATCCTACGTTTTGAGCCATTATGGATGCTCTATCCTGGTCTGAAAGATTAGGTAGTCAGTGCATACAAGCATTACGCTGTCTACACAACCTATTTTGGGGTTGTTTAGGGCCGTCCAGGGAGGATTTCAGTTTTCATATACGTTTACCCTTTTTTCATGGACGCCGAAGGGTTTTTTATTTTTTATTGAGTTGGGGATTTCCATGATGAGAACACAGTATAGAGTCTCACATTTGAGGATTAGCCTAATTGATAGTGCGGTTCATGTTTTGTTGAAAAGTTAGATTACTTTGAATGTAGTCTGGATTAATGATGAGCTTTCTATCAGGGTTGAGTTTTTAGTTGCAAACGGTGAACTTAGAGGATTTATTTTGCCTTGTCATTTTCTTTTATGCATTAATACTCTATGTAGTTTATTTTTAAGAATACATATGGAAGAGGTAAATAGTTTGATACAGTTTTTCTTCATTACTAAAACACTTACTAAATGCTCAAATGGTCTAGGTAACTGTTGCAAAGAAAATATGTCCAAAAGACAAAAGAAGAAGGCTCCTGTTGCCGAGGGAGAACCAGAGGTTGAGATTATCACCAAGGTGGAATACATATATGAAGATACCAAAGCTACCATTGGGGTAGAGCCAGATTATAAATGAGGTGAAATATACAGGATGATTGTAAATTAGAATGTTCCTAATGTAGGATTTGAAGAGCTAACTATTTATGCAAATATCGAGAAATTGGCTCTTATGAAGGTAGCCACAAGACCTGAGTTGTTCCCATACTCAGAGGTGATCAGCTGGATTCTTCCCAGGGCATATGTAACTACGATGATCTTGGAAAATACTACCAAACATGGATATGTTGCATATAGTCCTACTTATGTCTCAATGGCATATCACCTGCCTCCTACTCAAATTTACTTAACTGAAAGATGGTTGAAAGAGACAAATTTGGACTTGGTTGAAATAGTTAAAAGAATGATGATACCAGGGAAGAACTTTCAAACCAGTCCATTAGGAGAATATGATACATCCACTCTCTGGACCCCTTATAGATTTATAGCATTGATGCTGAATAGAGTTTTTGGGAGAGCTCACGGGAAAAGCTTCAAATTGGGATGGATAACAATTATTTTCTATGTGGCCACCCAAGGAACCATATTCAATTGGGAAAACATAGTGTCCAATAGCTTCTCAGCATGCATATCTTCAGCCTTCGGAGGATTGTCACAGAATAAGTCAGAAATCTACATGAGCTCTATCCTAGTTAATTGTATACTATGTACCCAATCTTTTCCAGCCTTGAGGTCTAATTGGGATAGGGATATGACCCCTGTATACACTGCATATAAATTATTTTGGGCACATAAATACCATGGCTACTATAGAGAAATATGTGAACATTTCATCATGCCGTTGTACACTCTAATTTTCTTGACCGAATGCAACTGCATGTTCGAAGAGGCGTTCAAGGTCATTGAGGAATATGGAGATTATTATTTAACTGAGGAAGGAATGCATATCAGAATGTATGGTGGCTCCAGGGCACCTTCTTTACTTCCCAAATATGCCACTGATTGTGTGCTGCATAAAGAGGTAGTCAGGCATGTATATCTTGATGGTGTGGGGAGTTTTTTGTTTGAGCATAAAAAGGAAGCATTTCCTGCCATACCTTTCTAGCTAGGGAGTTATAAGTTTTCAAAGGTAAAATAGACTGCATAATTTGTGTAGTAGCTGGATCACTTCCATTTTGGTGAGATGAACTTTCCCGGGAATGACTCCCAGAATAAGCTAGAAAAACATTGCAAGAGGCAAACATTCATTTTGAGGATACTAACTTCTAGGACAAGGATGAAGAAACCTTCAGGAGTGCAAAGAATAGGACTGCCTTAAAGAAGAGATTTAAACAGAAAATCACTACTGTAGGTGGGAAAGGAAAAACTATACAGAAGACTAAGACACCTGAAGAAGAAGAAGCCAGAAAAAGAGAAGAAGATGGTAGAATTAAAATGAGAGGTAAGAACCTCTGCATCACATTGTACTTTTCCTCATTATCTCTATCAGCTTGCATTTTTTAGATAGGTATTTGCACAGCATAACTTAAACACAAAAAACTAAAAATATATACAGTGGACTGGGCTGTAACCGGTAAAACATTTTAATTTTTTACTTGACCTACGGTAGCTGGACCTTAAACAGGACTGATTCCCCATACCAAATAGTAAAATTCTAGTTGGGAATGTTTATTGGGGAGAATCCCTAACTATTGTTACCTGATATTTTTGAGGCCTCAACAATTTTTGGCGCTAGAAGGAGAGCACCAGTGCATGGCTGGCCGAGGAAACCTATTTCCTTGAAATTACTCCATCGATGATAGTTCTGAAAGTAGTTTGTTTCACAATACAACTCCTGAAGATAGAGGGTATCTTTATCATGTTGATAACGAAGTATTTGATGATCTGAGAAGAATTACTAGGGCATATGCGAAGAAGATCAGAGGATTATCGATTATTCCTATCTTACCCAGAAGAGAATATCAGAAGAAAGATCACCCTAAGTTAGAAGATTCATTGTTGGTAGAAGATATTGAAGAACTGGTAGAAGCATCCTTATAGGAAGTTGACCAACAGTTGAATCTATTGGACCCATTTTCACCTTACTATTCACCTTTCCGTACCCTTGTGCAGTCATGACCTCATTCTCCACTCAGAATTATGGCTAATGCAAATGCAAACCCACCACCTCCACCACCTGCTTGGAGGGCTAGGTCACCTTTAAACCTGACACCTCCCTTGCATGATCTGTCACAAGCTTTTGACAAAATGTTTCCTAAGTTTGACCCAAGTGAAAAAATTATGGTAGGTGATCATTTGCAAAGTTTTTACTTATCTATAGAAGGACTACGAGCAGGAGAGCATGAAGATGTGGTCTGTAGATTGTTTCCGCATACCCTAAAAGGAGTAGCAGCCTCACGGTATTTTTCCCTTCTTGCAAATTCAATCATAGACTGGGACACATTTGAGAGAATATTTATAAGTAAATATGTAGTCCAGAAAACTCATGCAGCTTTAATGAAAGGGTTATGCACTTTAAAGAAAGAAAGGCAAGAAAAAGTTCATAATTTCACCCAAAGATTTGCTGCTTATCTTAAAAATTTTATTGCAGCTGATAAGGCATCTGAAAAAGCTCTGATCGAATACTATACTTCAACTCTAGGGCCTGACTTGGCCATGTTTTCCAAAATATCAGTCAAACCTACATTGTCAGAAACCTATGAAGAAGTTGAGAAGGTAGAGGCTGAGATGGAGAGCATAGAAAATTATCATGTGCAGTCGGAAGAAAAGACTTTTGAAGGTAAGAAACCTTTATTACTGACTAAGCCTAAGGATGAGTGGTCACATGATTTTGAAGGGATGTTGAAGATGATGCAGAAGCTATGCAACAGAGTAATAGATTTGGAAAAATAAAAGAAGCTCATAAATCATATAAGCCTTACTATAAAAGGAGGGAGGACAACAATCAACCTAAACCACCTTCACATAGTCCTGTAGCAATGAATTTAAGTGAAAAGGCATGGATAATTTTTGCACTTTTCATCAGCAGCCCCATTCTGAGAAGAATTGCCCCCAATGGATAAACTCGATGACATTGGTAATGACTCAATTATTGGACTCCAAATTAATAGAAACTGATAAGGAGGAATAAAAGGACAATCAATCCACAGAAAAAAAAGAGGAGGATACTCTGGTTTTATGGGACTATGTCTTAATGTTTGATACAGAAGAGGAAGGTTTCCTGAAACAATAGGAAATATCAAAAACCAATGTGACAACAAGAAGTCAAGGTTTGTTAAAAGAAGACAAGACGATACTTCCTAAGATTAAGAAACTTCAAGAAAATGTGAAGAAGATACATAAGAACACCACAACTGATAAAATACCCAAATTTACCTTTTCAAGTCAAGATCCTAAGAAAATTAACATGCCTGTTAAGCCTATTGAAGACAAGGTTGATAATGCCAAGAAGAATCTCAAAGCACCTGAGACGGGGTATGATATTGTGGAATACATTAAAAAGCCTAAGGAAAATATCTCATTGTTTGAAATGTGTAATGTACCTCAGCAGAAAGAAAAATTGTTAAAAGAACTTGAAGTATGAGAAGAAGAGCTTCCCATTGACAACCAATCTGAAGAAGAAATTGGTGAAGCAAGTGTGGGAGGTAAGTCTAATTTCAAAGCCCCACCATTTCTCCTAACTTTTGATATTTTCAACTATAAGGTGCACAATTGTTTAGTAGACTTAGGGGCATAAATCAATGTTATGCTACTTTCAGTCTGCAAGAAAATCAATGGACAACCTAAACAATCTACCTAGTAGGTTCTTCAGTTGGATAGGACAGCTGTGAAAGTAGTCGGGGAAATAAAAAATGTTCTGATTCGCTTATCTGCAAATGAGAAGGTATGTCAGTACATCGATATTGTAGTAGCAGACTTACCTGATATTTATGGAATTGTTTTGAGTCAAGAATGGTTGGCAAGGCTAGATGGATACTTCGCATTAGATTGGTCACATATGTGGTTGCCTCATAAGGTAAGTCCCAATTAGATAAAAATATTAAGAGAGACTCAGATGAAGTACAATGTTATTCAGTTGGAGGGAAAGAATGAACCAATGAATTTTGTGTTGGGAAATTACTTCATTGAACTAGAACCAGGAAATTACCAAGCTAAAGAATCCAGTAGTTCACCTAACCTCGAGCCCGATCTCCTTCGATTTTCATGGGCTGATGAGATTGACCGTAAAATAGTAGATTTAGTTTCAAATGTAGTTTTTAATTCAAGTCTAGTAGAAATAGATAGTTTTTGGGCTCTTTATTTTGATGGATCTAAAACATTGGAAGGATCAGAAGCTAGCTGTGTCCTGATTGATCCAAGAAAAAATAAACATTTTCTTTCTCGTAGATTAGAGTTCGAATGTACAAATAATACAGCCGAGTATGAAGCACTAGTTCAGGGACTGAAAAGGGCAATAGAATTAAAAGTGAAAAATATGAAAGTATATGGAGACTTTGAAATTGTTTTAAGCAAATTCAAAATAAGATACACTGTATTTCACTAGATTTAAAAGCCTATCAAAATTAATTTTGGGATTTGCTTACGAATTTTCATGCATTCAATATTGTATCCATTACTAGATTAAATAATGCAGTAGTTGATTTACTAGCTACCTCAGCTGCAAGGATAGTTCCTTCTAATAATATATGCTCTATTGAATTACTTTTTAGGCCTTCTGTTCTAGATATGATCACCAATTTACAGGTTTTTGATGATGATGAACAAATTTTGGAATGCTTGATGAATGATGAGACTTTTAAAGGAGCAATAATAGATGATGAAGAACATCAAGCAGAATTAAAATTTGGAAATTTTATTCCTAAAGGAGTCAGGACCTTGGAACAAATGTTTGACTTAAATGACAAGTTGAGAAAGCTAGCGAATGTCAAGACTCATAGCTCATCCTTGCAATTTGAGCTAATAAATTTGGGGACTGAATCTGAACCTAGGTATGTAAATTTGGGAAAGTGTTGTTCTCCGAGAGAGAGGAGTAAGTTCATTAATCTGTTCAAACAGTACAAAGATGTGTTTTCCTAGACATATGAGGAGCTTAAAACATATGACACAAAGATTATACAACATGTCATCCTGATTAAAGTTGGAGTCAAGCCTTACCAACAACCTTTAAGGAAGCTGCATCCAAAGCTAGAACCTTTGATTTAGAGTGAAGTGAAAAAATTGTTGGATGCTAAAATTATATTCAAAGCCAGACATTCAAAATGGGTTTCAAATTTGGTGCCATTAAGAAAATAATCCAGAGAAATCAGGCTTTGCATAGATTTTAGAAACCTCAATCGTGCGTCGAATAAAGATAACTATCCAGTCCCACCCATGGAGCAAATATTCTAGATGGTTTCAGGTTCTGAATTATTCTCATTATTAGATGGATTCTCTGGCTATAATAAAGTACTAGTAGCTGAAGAGGATAGGCTAAAAACCACTTTCAGGAACAAGTGGGGAAATTTTACTTACAGGAAAATTCCCTTTGGACTCATTAATGTTGGATATACTTTCCAAAGGGCCATGGATATAGTTTTCCATGGTTTTATTGGCCGTAGTGTTGTGGTATATCTTGACGATGTCACAATATTTTAAAAAAAGAGAGAGGAACATGCATTCCATTTGAAACAAATTTTCAAGCGTTGTCAGAAATATGGTATTTCATTGAATCCTAAGAAATGCGTGTTCACATTCATAGAAGGGAAGCTACTGGGTCATGTTTTTTCTAATAAAGGGATCTCCATAGACCTAGAAAGGATTAAAGCCATAGAACAAATCCCTTTACCCCATAACAAAAAAGGTATGCAATCATTCATGGGGACAATTAATTTTTTGCGAAGGTTTGTACCAGATTTTGCTCAAATTGTCAAACCTTTGCAGCAGATGGTTAAACAAAGCGTACAATTTAAATGGACTAATGTGGAAAAGAACGCATTCAGTAAGATAAACACATCTATTGCTCATGCATCTTCACTAAAAAGTCCAAATTTTGAAAAAGATTTTATTCTGTACACTTTTGCATCCGATTATTCATTGGCAACAATGCTTACTTAAAAGGAGGATGGGGGAGATGAGTACCCCATATCATTTATGAGTACTGGTCTACATGGAGATGGATTGAATTATCCAGCTGTTGATAAAAAAGCTTATGCAGTTTTTAAAGCGATAAAGCAATTCAGGCCATACATACTTAAGAACCGTACTAAGGTAATAGTTCCACACCCAGCTGTAAGATCTCTTTTTGTACAAAAGGAATTAGGAGAAAGAAGAGGAAACTGAGTAACAACCTTACAAGAATATTATCTTGAGTTCAAACTAGCCACCATAGTAAAAGGGAAAGGACTGTGTAAACTTATGGCTAAAGGTAAAGACAATGAAGAAAGCAGTTGGGACAATGAAGGTGAGTTACATATGGTGGATGTATGTCCTCTATTCATAACTCTATATTCCTAGTAGCGAGATGTAGTTCATTATCTTCAAGAAGGATATTTGCTGGAACATTGGAATTCCAAACAACGAAGAGCATTACGCCTTAAATTATCCTCATATTAGATCATTGATGGAGTATTATTCAGAAAGAATTATGACAGAGTTTTTCTCATATGCTTAGAACAAGAAGATGCAAAGAAGGTCATAACAGAATTACATGATGAGCCTGCAGGAGGTCATTTTTCTGGAGATACAATAACCCATAAGATTCTTAGAGTCGGGTATTACTGGCCCACACTGTTTAAAGATGCTCATGCTCATGTCAGAAAGTGTGATGTTTTCCAGAGGTGTGTTGGAAGACAAGCCAAAGAAGCAGAGCCTTTAAAACCAGTGATGATAATAGAACCATTCGAGCAATGGGGGATTGATATCATTGGAGAGATAAAGCCAAATTCTTCCTTGCAGCACAAATACATTTTGACAACAACTAACTACTTCACCAGATGGGTCAAGGCCATTTCGTTACGCAAAGTGAATGAAGATGCAGTCATGGATTTATTACAAGATCACATTATGATGAGGTTTGGGGTTCCAATTTCCCTGGTTTTTGATAATTCTACTTACTTTTCTTCTATTAGATTAACTGCATTTGCTAATGGAAGAGGAATTAAGTTGCATTATTCTACAAACTATTACACACAAGGAAATGGTTTGGCATAATCTACAAACAAGAATTTGATTAGAATTCTAAAGAAAACCGTGATAGAAAATCAAAGAAGTTGGAACTTAGCGTTACCTAATGCTCTTTGGGATGATAGAGTCACACCCAAGAATTCCTTAGGTGTGTCACCATACACTCTTGTTTACAGAAACAAAGTTATTCTTCCTCCCGACATTCTGTTACCTTTTTCCATAATAGCTAAGGAGTCTAGAGGAACTGATAATGAAATCCTACAGATTAGAATCTATAATATTTTGAAGTCTGAAGAGTCTAGGTCCAAAGCCAAAGAACGATTTAAGCATCAACAGGAAGTAGTGAAATGCTAGTTTGATAAGCATAAAGCTGGGAACAAGGAATTAGAAGTAGGAGATCAGGTTCTTAAGTGGGATCATCCACATGATGAAAAGGGGAAGCACATTAAGCTTCAATAGTTATGGGTAGGCCGTTTTCAAATTGCAGCCAAGCTTGTCCCCTTGACTTACAAGTTGCAATATTTACAAGGGTGGGAAGAGAACTTACCAGTTAATGGTTTAGTTCTCAAACCTTATTTTTCTTGATTTTTATTTCTTGGTTATCTTGTACATAAATAAACTGATTGGTTTGTTTTTGATTTATTTTGTTTTTTGTTCTTTGTTAGTTAGATTTTGATTGATTTCAATAAAAGGCACAACTTTTGGTTGCATGGAGTTCATCAGAATTTTGGACTAACTAAAATCTTTGATTATGAGACTGTGTACTATTGATTTATTTGAATGAACTTCTTCTAGTTTAGTAGTTTTCCTAAATGGCTATGAACACATTGAAGTCCTACTTAATCCTTGTAAAATAACTCAGTATCAAAAGGTCTGGAATACTATTTTGAGGCTCCACCCATTTCACATTAAAAATGTCTTAGGGGGTGACAACAAAAGGCCCATGGAGAGGAAGCATGGTAAACAATATATTATATTTAAATGATCCCATGCCAAGAATTGAAAGCCAAAAGGAAAATAAGAGTAAAAAAACTCCTAAGAAAGCAATATGTATCAAAACAAAGTACTAGACCATATTAGTACAAGATTTCCAAAGTTCTTCTCCATCCGTGAGCTGAAAATTAAATACATCTCTCACACAAAAGGACACTATGGATAGAGGAGCCTGAATTAAAATTTCAGAAAGAAGGAAAAAAGGAAGACTCAAAAGAAAGGACAAAAGTCCAAAAGCACAAAAGTGAAAAAGGGCATGGGAATGAGGAACAAACGAACATTTCTGTTTACCATATGTTACAATCCTATGGTGTCCAATCTGGGAGCTACCCAAAGACAAAGGTAAACAATGAAATTCATATCCCTAGCCTCAAAAGAGTTATCTAGACTTTGAAATATTGGTTTCCATTTTCCCTAAATTGGACTATCATCAATGATTAAAAGTACATACATCTTCCATTTGGGAAATCCAGACATCAAGAAGAATTCAACATGTTCGTATTTATTGTCAAACAGTCTGTTACTTAAAAGAAGAAATTGTCCAGAGATTTGTGTTCACCAGGTAGTCGCCAATTGTTGCAGCTGCAACCTTTTTCCCAAATTTGTAAAATTTTGGACCCTCCTTTTGATTTTATTTAGCTCAGGTTTGTTTAATTTCTTTAAATCTGTCTTGGAAGTCCAGTTTTCTCTGCTTAAGAAATGGATTGTTTGAAGTCGGAAGCCCAGTCAACTATTTCTTTTCCGCTATTTCGGGAGTTGAATGATCTAATACTACCGTGTTCGTCATTAACACCGCAAAAACCTTAGAGTCTTTGTTTTATTTTAACACTTAACGTTTAGGATTTTTTCGATGACTTTATTTATCGCTGTCAGGAGTTTGTTGAAGTTTGAGTCGGGGCATTAGTTCTATATGCTGTCGACATTTTGGAAGGGAAACGATGAACGTCTCGACGGACAATTCTTATTTTCCCCTAATCTGTGGCCTTTATTTTTCTAACCTTTTGATTGTCGATGACTTGGTTTTTCTCTATCGAAACATTTTTTTGACTTTGATTGGAGGGTTTGCCCTTTTCATTACCGACACTGTGGAGGCATTCAGATTTAAAGTTCCGACCTTTAGCACTTAGAACTTTCGATCGCCGACGGGTTGTATTTTGTCGCGGAACCATAGTTGTTTGTGAGTTCACCGTTACGGCTGTCGATTAGACTAATGACCCGATGCTTAGTGTTTTCAACTGCCAACACATTAGTGGTTAGTGGTTTCGATCTTCGATACATGACTTCGGCGGCATTTAGTGCTCGGATTCATTGACACTATGGTAACACTTAGTTTTATTTCACCGACACTGCGAAAGTGGATTTTCCTTTATGCACCGACCTTTAGCCTTAGATCCTTTGATCACCGAAGATTTTATTTGATCGCAGAACCCGTAGTAGGTCTGTCTCACGTCGTTGCTGTTGATTAGTGAACTATCCACCTGATGCTTAGTAGTTTCGATCGTCGATAGGATTTTTTCCCACCATTTTATTTTACCAAAGGTTATATATAGAGGCCAAGTCTTTTTTATTATTATCTTTGGTTGAAAAATGTGTCCACTCCGGACCTCATTGATCGAGCTGTACCACCGTGCCCAACTGTCTGGATTTCATTTGATTGGATTACTATCGTGGAGGTTCCTGGGTCGTCCCGTCGACTGCACATCAATTTTGCTAGGTAGGCCAACAACGGTTTCTTTTTTTATTTTATTTTATTGGTCATTTTGAGAACCATGGTCTTCCCTGGTTAGGTTTTCCCATATGTTGTGTAGTCATCTATTTAGAATGAATATTTATCCTCACGGCATGAGGCATATCAGTTAGTTTGAAAATTTTGGCGGTGAGGTTTTTTTTTGAGCCTACATTTTGAGCTATTATGGATTCTCTATCTCGGTCTGAAAGATTAGGTAGTTAGTGCAGACAAGCGTTACACTATCTGCACCACCTATTTTGGGGTTGTTTAGGGCCTTCCAGGGAAGATTTCAGTTTTCATATATGTTTACCCTTTTTTTGTGGACGCTGGAGGGTTTTTTATTTTCGATTGAGTTGGGGATTTCCACGATGAGAACACAGTATAGAGTCTCACATTTCAGGATTAACCTTATTGATAGTGCAGTTCATGTTTTATTGAAAAGTTAGATTACTTTGAATGTTGTCTGGATTAATGATGAGTTTTCTATTAGGGTTGTGTTTTTAGTTGCAAACGGTGGACTTAGAGGATTTATTTTTCCTTGTCATTTTCTTTTATGCATTAATACTCTGTGTAGTTTATTTTTAAGAATGCATATGGAAGAGGTAAATAGTTTGATACAGTCACTTATTCATTACTAAAACACTTACCAAAAGCTCAAATGGTCTAAGAACATACTATGTTTATGACAAGGTAACTATTGCAAAGAAAATATGTCCAAAAGACAAAAGAAGAAGGCTCCTGTTGCCGAGGGAGAACCAGAGGTTGAGATTATTACTAAGGTGGAATACATATATGAAGATACCAAAGCTACCACTGGGGTATAGCTAGATTATAAATGGGGTGAAATATACAGGATGATTGTAAATTAGAATGTGCTTGATGCAGGATTTGAAGAGCTGACTATTTATGCAAATATCAAGAAATCGGCTCTTATGAAGGTAGCCACAAGACCTGAGTTGTTCCCATGATTAGAGGTGATCGGTTGGATTCTTCCCAAGGTAGATGTAATTATGATGATCCTGGAAAATAATTCCAAATAGGGATACGCTGTAGACAATCCTGCTTATGTCTCAATGGCATATCACTTGCCTCCTACTCAAATTTACTTAATTGAAAGTTGGTTGAAAGAGACAAATTTGGACCTGGTTGAAACAGTTAAAAGAATGATGATACCAGGGAAGAAATTTCGAACTAGGCCATCAGGAGAATATGATAGATTCACTCTCCGGACCCCTTATATATTTAAGCACTAATGCTGAATAGAATTTTTGGGAGAGCTCATGGGAAAAGATTCAAATTGGGATGGATACCAATTATTTTATATGTGGCTATTCAAGGAACCATATTCAATTGGGAAAACATAGTGTCCAATAGCCTCTCAGCATGCATATCTTCAGCCTTGGGAGGAGTGTCATAGAAGAAGTCAGAGTTCTACATGACCTCTATCCTAGTTGATTGTATACTATGTACCCAATCTTTTCCAGCCTTGAGGTATAATTGGGATAGGGATAGGACCCCTGTATACACTGCATATAAATTATTTTTGGCACACAAATACCATGGCTACTACAGAGAAATATCTGAACATTTCATCATGCCATTGTACACTCTAATTTTCCTGATCGAATGCAACTGCTGGTCTGAAGAGGCGTTCAATCTCATTAAGGAATATGGAGATTATTATTTAACTAAGGAAGGAATTTATATCAGAATGTATGGTGGCTCTAGGGAACCTTCTCTACTTCCCAAATATGCCACTGATTGTGTGATGCATAAAGAGGCAGTCAGGCAGGTATATCTTGATGGTGTGGGGAGTTTTTTGTTTGAGCATAAAAAGGTATCATTTCCTGCCATACCTTTCTGGCTAGGGAGTTATAAGTTTTCAAAGGTAAAATAGACTACATAATTTGTGCAGGAGCTGGAGCACTTCCATTTTGGTAAGATGAACTTTCATAGGAATGACTCCCAGAATAAGGTAGCAGAACACTACAAAGAGGCAAAAATTCATTTTGAGGATAATAACTTTTGGGACAAGGATGAATAAACCTTCAGGAGTGTAAAGAATATGACTACCTTAAAGAAGAGATTGAAATAGAAAATCACTACTGTAGGCGGGAAAGGAAAAATCATACAGAAGACTAAGACAACTGAAGAAGAAGAAGCTAGAAAGAGAGAAGAAGATGTTAGAAGACTAGCACAAGAGGCAGAAAGATGGCTAAAGAATGAATAAGAAGAAATAAAGAGAGCTGCATAGGAAGCAACAAAGAAGGAAGAGAAGGAGAGAAAGAAAAATGAAGAAGCAGAGATGAAGAAAAGACAAGATGAAAGTGAGGGTCTAAGATTAATAGGATCTAAAAAAGATCAGCAGACTATTGACCAGATGGATACACAGGGGGAACATGATCATACAGATCAAGGGCATGGACAAGATAATCCTGATGCCCAGGAGCTTGCTGCAACTTCTGGCAGCACTCAAGGGCAAGCTGTATTTTCTGGAATGAATTTGATACCTTTCATGCAGACACAAGGAGAAGAGGTCCTTGATTTCAGCACCATTTTCTATGACAAGGAGAAGAAAAGGATTGTCAAAAGAACTGAGAAAAAGGTTGAAACAGGAGGAAAATTAGGAAAGATGATAACTGATAAGACTTTGGTGAATGGAATAGATGCATATCCGAGATGGATAGCGAGAGCTGGGGTAGCACTAACCCAATCTATTGAAGATAATGTAGATAGGCTGATGAAAAATCTCGAGCAATCAAGAAAGAACACAATTCAATTAAAAGAAACACTGAAGAAAGAGAGGGATTAAGGGCATAAGTTGAAGAGGAAATTTGAGGACATGCAGAATGAAGTGAGGACTTCAAAGACAAAACTATAGACTCTACAGGAAAATAAGATGGCTTTAGAAGTTTCTGTAGAGAAAACATAAAAGGATGCTCAAAACAGTTTAGCATAATTACAGAGGCTACAGCGAGAGAATCAAGTGCTGAAAACTGAGAAAAATTACCTTCAGGTGTCCTATGAAACTCTAAGCATAGAGAAGGTCCAGTTGCAAAACAGGGTCATTGAGTTAGAATCACAGAAGGCTTCCACTGAAGAAAAAGAGAAATTGTATCAAATGCAGGTAGCAGTTTTGGAGGGAGAGAATGCTTCATTGACAGCATCACTGAAAGACGCCAGTGAACAGAAGACAGATGTCCAACCTTTGAAGGAACATGTTCTAGCTCAAAGAAGAAGCTTCCACCAACTACAAATGTGCATTGAGGAATAAAGGTGTAATATTTTGCAAATAGATAGGATATTAGAAGAAATCTTGGACACGACTTCGTATTTCTTAGACAGATCCCGGGATATTTTGGAGATCCTGATAGGAGGATAGTGTGGATAGAAACAAATGAGGAAACCCCTACGGAGCTGCTAATTAAATATCGACAGAATTTAAAGCAGGATTATGATTTGTTGGAGTTTGCAATCAATACTGTGGAAGAATTCAAGAAAACTGTAAAGCAAAACGAGAGGAGCATGTGTAGAATGTAGAAGAGTGCTAGTCACATACAATAGATGCCAGGTTTCTGCAGAAAAAAGAATGGAGGTGATGCCAGTACATGAGCTGTTCATTGAACATCTACAAAAAAGGTATCAGGAAGATGAGCAGGAGTTCCAATAAGTTAAGGATCTAGATGAACAGATTATGAAGAATGCAGTGGCTCATGCAGTAGTAAGTATCCACTTACTGGAAGACCATCTTCCCTTGAGTCCAATGAGAATAGAAGTAGTTAAGAATCAGGCTTCTAAGTATGAGATAAATATCCATTTTCTTGAACCCTTTGATTTTGAAGGCATAGCAGTAGAGGCCCAGACATGGAAAAATTTCGTAAATGGCCAAGCGGGCCCCTCTTCATAAAGTGTTATATTAAATTTTGATTTAAAATGTAATATATTGTATATATTATGAGCACTTACTATAGGACAAAAATTTGGGATCAAAAGGTTGGGGAAGCCCAAAAGTCATTTGGGGGTAGCCCAAAGGTTTTACTTTTTTGTATAAATAAAGGAGAGTTTAGATGTAGAAGGGACTTCTTTACCAAGAAATTTTTGAGAGTATATTGTAAGAAGAACTACTTCCTTTTGCAATAAAAAATTACAAGTTTCTGCTGGAGAAAGTTTTGTGGAATGTTTCAAATGCTTTGCTATGGATCAGTAGAATGTGAACTATTTCGTTTTCAGCTTATGTCCATTAACTGTGAGATCATTCTAACTCATTGCATTTCTGTTATGTTATGAATGTATTATAGTTTATTCTGTGAAATTTCCACTGTGAGTAATGAAGGTTGTCATAAGCAATAAGCTATCTTGTTGTTCATATTTCTATTAATGTTCATGTGTTCTAAAATAAGTAATAGCTATCTGTAATTTTTCTTAATACATGCACAAAAATACATTACTCATTGATAACTGATAATTTGCTCCCCTGGGGATAGGTTATTTAGTTGTAGTTATTTTCTGGTTGTTTGTGATTTAGATGTGAGAGAGGTAAGACCAAAGGTAAGAATCTGCACATCACATTGTGACACTCCTCGTTATCTCTATCAGCTTGCATTTTTTAAATAGGAATTTGCACATCATAACTTAACCAAAAAAAATTAAAAATATATATGGTGGACCGGGCCGTAATCGGTAAAACCTTTTAATTTGTTACTTGACCTACAGTAGCCGGACTGTAAACTGAATGGATTCCCCATACCAAACAGTAACGGGCTAGTTGGAAACGTTTATTGGGGAGAATCCCTAATTGTTGTTACCTGTGATTTTCCAGGCCTCAATAGGTACTATTACACTAACTTTACTGATATATATACCCACAAGTGATTTGAACTCTTGACCTTTCATTTACAACTTCTCATCTAAATTACTCATTACCAATTGCTCTAACCCCATAGGCATAACTTTGTTGATATTATTTCTTTTGTAAATGTGATTTTTTTAGTTCTCTAGAATATAATTAAAATTATCAATAGAAAGGTTAGGGAAGTTTATTTTTAATCATTCATTCAATAAAAAAGTTTTCATTATTTTTCAAGCATTAGAATAAGAAGTTTTAAATTATTTTAAAATAAGGAGAAAAATTTTGTAACTCATGATAGGCATAATGGGGGAGGTTTTTACCCTACGGAAATATCCCTTAATCACCATGCGCATTCATTTTCATACTAATAAATGATATTATGTTCTTTATTATCCATTTACAATATTGCAAACAATGCATAAGTCAGGAGTAAAACAATAAATTATACAAGACCATAATCAAACCTATAAACTGATACAAATACCATGAACTCATATCAAGGTATAATCTCCTTGCTTAATATGCCTTGAAGGATGGATACTTAATTATATTAAGATCTATGTTAAATATTAACAATAATTTCAAAACAATTTAAAATAGAAATAATGTGAATTTTGGGTTCGATCCTCTGATCCACCCAACATTTGGAATCTTTGTCGACTTTGATAGGTTCAACATCGAATTCGAAAATTATGAACATCGACAAAAACTCGATAGGTTTATTATCTAGACATGCATCATCGACCCCAACATCTTGACACAACTAGGAATGATTGTATCTCTATCTTCCAGTAGTTTGTAACGGTTGGACTTCTGAACTATTCTAACTTCTTTGTAACTGAACGTAATGGGTAGTCACCCAAGAATCTCGACACTCTATATAGGCATGTATTATTGTAATATACAAGCAAGTAATAGAGCAGTAATAGAACAATAGTTTGGTTTGAATTCTTGTATTTTGTCTATGTGTATACTTTTTTTCTATGTAGTGTATCTCTTACTTTGCTTATTTTAATATGCTTCTTCCATAATAGTGTTTGATTCATTCAATCAAGCCTTTTTCCTTCGATGTGTTCCTAGAAACCCAGACCATTGGTTTCAAATAATATTAAGTGCTTAAGTTGTGTAGACACTTCTATCAAAGGTACCTTACTTACGCACATTAAAAAACGCTCACAAACTTAGCAATTCAATTAGACACTACCTTCGACTTCAGAGAAGATGGGCGAAGAAAATGATAATAGACATGCAACTGATGAGACCGAGCATCTCATAGAGAAGGCACTGGCTTGACATCGAGCCTAAATGTTTGCTGAGTTCAATGAAATTCGATTTTCCTTTGAAATATAGAGGATCCTCAAGGAGAGCCAACCTCGACAAAATCAGTCCATTCAAAGTGCAAATGAATCTAGACATACCGAATCTAAAGGCAAGATTGACGCAGAATCCGTAGATACTTGGGAACAACAACTAGAATACTATTACCAGAATCCTATTGTTCATGAGAATTTCATTCATGAGGTTAACCAACTATTGATTTCCTTTCTCCAAGTCATTTAAAATTTTTATGGCACTATCATTACGAGATGCCTCCCTATTAGGGTCACTCCCACTACCTCCAAACAATCCCTGCTCTCTCCCTCCAAGCAGATCATTATGGGCCACCATTTCATCTCCCATAATCTCTAATTTTTATTCTTCTTCTTCTTCCAAAAGTTATTCTTCCTCTTATTAAATGATTCTTTGATCGTACTCTAACATGGAAACTCTTCTAGGCTCCCCTCTTCTTTTTCTATAAGTGATTATCTCAATATTTTTGAGTTTCATAAAAAATCATAATGTAGAGGATGGTAGAATCTATGCCTCTTATACCAATGAGATGTTCCTAATGTGGACTAAGGAAATGTTTGGTCTCACTACTTGAATATTAGTTCAGGATCTTGATCAATACTTCAATAATAAGTTCTTGCACTTTAATTAAGGAAGTTCTGAATTGATGTGTTGATGCATTTATAGTTTCAATTTTCAGTTGAATTTTAGATTATATGGAATGCACCTCAACTTATAGGAAACATGTAAAGTAATATAGAAAAAGAAAACTTAAATTAATTCAAATTAATGGAAATAAATAGAATATAATTTTCGGTAGAGAATGTATACCAAATATATAATACAACATTAAAATGTATGACCCGTCAAATAAGAAAGATTACAAGAGTCATGTAGATTTGCAATAGCCTTCATAACTATGAAATGAGATAGTAGAGTAGAATTATAAA
This sequence comes from Pseudotsuga menziesii, assembly GCA_001517045.1. Classification (NCBI taxonomy): domain Eukaryota; kingdom Viridiplantae; phylum Streptophyta; class Pinopsida; order Pinales; family Pinaceae; genus Pseudotsuga; species Pseudotsuga menziesii. The sequence continues at coordinate 67,292 of LPNX011175418.1, forward strand.
TGTTGGTCCCTCACACTTATGCCACGATGAGTTAATAGGTATTGTAGATAACCAACTAATATAAGAATTCTAGCACATTTTAAAAACTTGTTAATTATCTCCCAAGGTGATTGGTAAAGTCCCAAATAAAATGATGTTAAATTGTTAAAAAATATCAATAGCAGAAAAGGACCCAAACCACATCAAGCCCCTTTCACCTTATGATTGTTCTCTCTAGTTTTAGCATCATCACTCACATAAGAATAACTCAGTCCAAGAACAACTTGATTCTTAGGGTTATATTTCCACAATAGTAGAGATGCACACAATATTAACAAATAATGACAAGAATTTACCTTCTTATGCTAGATGCAGACATATTCATCCTCCTCGGTACTAATGATTTACATCAGTGTGACTAGAAGTGCACCATTTAGAAATAATTTTCTAATGTCAATAGGTGGTGCATCGCCTTTTCGAATAGTCTAGTAGCACGTACCGAGTGTGTCGTCTAAAGTGGTGATTAGAAAATGGAATGTGCACCCTTATAAAAAAATCATGGTCTCCTTATTACGCCTTCTCAAACAACAAAGAACACAAGGAAACAAATGTTCCATATCTGCTAGCAGTTAGGTTCTCTTTAAACACGGGTTTCTCCCCCTACAAATGAATGAAAATCCATGAAAGCTTAATATCTAAAAGAAAAAAATAAATATATTTTGATAGAATTGAAGAACAAGTGAGAAACCTAGGACGAGTTTTCCTCAACGAATGGTAGATAGTGTGACCATCAAAACCATTCACCTCCTCCTTGTCTGAGAGAAGTTTGAAGCTAAAGAACCATCAATAGAAAATGAAAAATAGACAAGAATGAGACAATGAACTCTCATTTCCCTTTTTATAAATTTTCCTTCTCACCCTCTTAGGGACTTTTCAACTTCCCTGGACACTTTATCCATTTAAAATATTATAAAGTGACTTTATGGATAAATTTTCATCTTCCAATACCCAAAAAACATGATGTCGGTATTGTTTCTTCATCCATTGATAAAAATCTAAACCTCAAACCATTTTTTTTTATAAAATCCACGGCCCAACACAAAATGATTGAATGTTGTCTATAAATAGGGTTAGGAATGTAATTTTACTTCTATTGTCCACAGTAAAGTCCCTAAATATACACATAATAGTGCTTTAGGGTTGTTAAAGTGATGTATTGTTGGTCCAAAAACAATATATATTTTTGAAGCAAAGCCTTGAAAATAGATAAATTTTTAAATACATTGATGCCTAAAAATGGGAAAGATGGCAAGGGTTTCACCATAAATTGAAAATACCAATTCGATTTATAGAAGGTGCATTAGAAATTAGTCAAATGTTTTTTTTCTATGGGATTTTTCCAAATAACATAAAACCACTCTAGGCAAATTTCTATCCCCTAAATTTCATTGCTTAAGCAACACAACATCACATGCGTATAGACAAGGATATAAGGGACAATATTATCACGCCTCGTTGGGATAAATATAGTGATCGAGCATGCTTAGGGTTTTGGGCTATAAAATACCCACTGAAGACCAATCTCATTCATTAAATTTATCTAATTTATATTTTGAAATAGATGGTAGGAACAATCATCGAATAAAGGACTCAAGACGAGAGAACATTGGGACGCTGAATCCACAATATACTTTCATAAAATCATAGAAAGCTTACCATCCTAGATATATTTAGGTTCCCCTTTGACTTGTGAAATGTGAAACATGAAACATGAACACTTGACTCCAAACCCCATTCTAACAAAGGTTTACATTGTATATAAGGATGTTATGCTTACCCATTTATCCATTTCAAAACAAGTACCCTGAATGTTTCCTCCAAGCTAAACTATGGTCAAATAATGGTGCATGTGAGCTTCAAATAGAAATGAGAACCTTGAGTTGAAAATCAAAATGAGAACATTGAGATGCAAATTGAAATATGAACCTTGAGATCAAACCCGTGAGATCCAAATCTGATCTACGAATCAAAATGAGAACCCTGTGCTTCCAATCGTCAAAATGAGAACCCTATGCTGCAAATCTAAAAGAGAGCCGCAAGCTCCAAATTGAAATGAGAATCATGACTTTCATATCATATGCCAATGGAATATGTTGAGGTCAATCGGGTATATTGCAACCGATAAATCAACCAATATAGAATTACCACATAACTCAATTGGGATATTACGAAATATCCCTATTATATTACATCGGCTATAATCAAAGGCCAACAACATGGTTGTTTATGGAAATACAGTGCGAAATCTAATTCCTTTCAAGAAAATCGATACATAATATAAGAGGATACTGCTTCATCGAAAATACATTGATTGCTAATGAATTCATTAACATTGAGCCTTAACTTCAGAGTGGTAGAAGAAGGTATACATGGAACCACTAGTTTATCTAATTCAAATGTAATGTCTTTAGTGTTTAATGGGTTCAAAATTTCATTGGCCTTACAATGGGAAGGCCTAATAGTGATTGATGAGACATTAAAAATTGAAGGTGTGTCCTCTTATCTTGTGTATTGTGACTTATAAGTGAGGTAGATAGGTTTGTATGATGTGTCCAACTTTTCTTGGGAAGCCAAAGGATAAAATAAGGTCGACACTAACCATTATAATCAATGATGCCATGTTGAGGGAATAATTTTTGTAAGGTTGTTGATTGTTGTTGGGACATTTGATTAGGGAATTGGGTCATAAATTGTTAGATTTATGGAAGAATGTGACATAGATCATTTCAATTATCGTATCCATAAAAAATAATATGGATGGTCATGTTTACACCCTTTTTTTCATTATTTTTTACCCTAATTGGAATCACTATTACCCCAGCAATGGTTCCACCCCCCCCCATTAAATTGGTTCCTAATAATTCTATTTTTATTTTTATTATTATTGTTTATGTATTGATTACTTTTTTTGGTTTGTTAGAGAAAATTTCTAACCAAAATGGTTAAAAGGAGGAATCAAGTTTAGATTTGGTGAAAGTAAGGAGTTCAGACTGAGGTAACCTTGGTTTGGAGTAGAAAAAGAATATAGAAACTCATTTGGTCAAGTATACAAGCCTCTCAATGTAGCCATTATTCCAAGTGGTTTATAGACAAATGAATTTCCATGTGGGAAATTCGCATGGTTATCATTGCATGAATTATTAGCCATGATACACTATTGTAAGGTGCTTCTAGGATTATATATATCATAGGAAGGACTCTACCATGTTGTATTTTCAATTTAATGACAATAAGGGAACATGTAGGATCATTTGAATGCAATGTATAACAAAGGTTTATCCATGTAAACTAGTCAATGCATTAATGATTGAATTAATATCATGATTCCAAAATTTCCCAATGTTAATTTTAAGTTAAATGTTTACAATTCCTTGTGTCACAATATCAAGTATTAAGTAACAACTCAAAACATGATCTTTCAATTGCGCATTCCTTTGCTTGGTGATGAAGTGCGATGAAAGGAGCTTACTCAAGTGAAGGAAAGAAGGTAATATGCCATTAAGGTGATGGAATACAATAGTGGTCGCTAAAGGGATATTATTACATGCCAAAGGATAATTCAAAAAAATACCGTTGGTGATTACCTTAGGGTGGAAAACCCATAATATTGGTCACTAAGTTTTTATTACACAATATATGTCTAGGAAAGATGAAGTTTCCTTAATCCTGGTAAGTTTCTTATTGTTGATTTTCCCAAAATGTTTGGTGTTGAGTAAGTCATGTGCATTAGGAGGGTTTTCCTTCAGTTAATTTTATGAAAGTGATGGGGGAATGTAAAAATTCTTCACCCAACATGGTTTCCCTTATAATTTTACACCATGGTGTATAAAGAATGGGTATCTTATTAGTTACACACAATTGTCACTATGTTATTTAACTAATTAAGCAACTTTATGTCTCTAAATTTGATAAGTTTGGGGAGTTTAAAACCACCACCCCTAGAAAAATCCAAGGCTATATTCTAATATAATGTTGGTTTCCTAAACCAAAAGAATGGAACTATTTATTTTATTATGCATGTTTATTTTAGGGTTTGTTCTTTGAAGAAATATCTTAGTTTTGTGTTCTTTATGCTTTCTACAAAAAATAGTACTTAGATGGGTCATATAATAGTAATTTGTGATAAATGATGTCTTAATATGGTGTGTAATGTATGCTATTGATGTGTTATATTTAATAAAATATTAAAAGGAGATCTTTGTTCAAATCAAAGAAAAAAATTATTAAGATCACTTTCATCACTTCCACGCATTTATTCGATGAAGGAACACTTTCGTCAGTTTCACACATTTATTTGATAAGTTTGTTGTTTGATTGTCAAATATTGTTTTGTGTGAGTCGTCTTTGAGTCTCAAACCCCTCCCATACCATCGTTGCATGTTTCCACTCTAACCATGACGAATTTAATTCCATACAAGTACAGATTGAAAAATATCAATGTTGGCCCCATTTGCATGTCCTCAATGATATATAGTACTATTGGGTGGGTGAGTCATATTTGACTGTGGAAATTATACCACATTGTAACATCTTGTTAAGTCTAACTGATGTGATTGGTAAAGTCCAAAATCAAATGAAGATAAATTATTAAAAAATATGAATAGTAGAATACGACCCAAACCACATCAATTCCCTTCCACCTTAAGATTGTTCTCTCTAGTTCTAGCATCATCCTTCACATAGTAATAACTCAGTCCAAGAAGAACTTGATCCTTAGGGGAATATTTCCACAATAGAGGATATTTACACAATATTAAAAAATAATGATAGACATTTACCTTCTTACACTAGACACATACATATTCATCCTCTTCATTATTAATAATTTATAGTTGTTTGACTAAAAATGCGCTATTTAGGAATAACGCTCAATTGTCAGTGTGTGTTGTGTCCCTTTTCCAATAGTGTAGTGCTCCTCCTTCAGGAGGAAGCACTAAATCAAATTTTATTCCTAATATTTTGATATAATCCATTTTATTTCTAAGATTTTGTTTTGAAGTAATCTATCTATTTTGAGTCTATTGAAATAAATAAATAAAAATATTTGCGACACACACACACACACACACACGTATATATGTTTCTATTTCAATGTGTAGGAGTTAATATAGTACTAAAACATAAACATGAATGTAAATTTAGAATTTCCATTTGATAGATTAGTCTTTTAAAATTTTAAATATGGCTTCAAATCAAGAAAATGATACTAGTAAGATGACATACCTGTATACATAAGGGTGTAGTTGATCTCGTGGTTCCCGTAGCTCTGACATCTTCCCCTCCAAATTAGGCTCCTTAGTACTTAACAACCGACTGAATAAACCACCCTGTCGAACAACTTGACCATGCTGTCCCTAGAAATCATTATACTTCCTAGCCCTTGAGCCCATAAACCGATATTTACAATAAAAAATTCTAATAACAACTTCCTTGTTATGTTCCCTTGTACCAAAGTTTTACCCTTCCTCGTTTTTCAACACTTCTCCCCAAAACCCAAATTGAAGATCCTCCCCATTCCTCCCTCCAAGCTTCCCTATATTTCTTCCCTTTCCTTCATCCTTACTCCACCACCTTTCAACTCCTTTCTCGAAACCCCAAGGATCATTGATTCTATCCATTAATTAAAATAGAAATTAAGTATAGTTCTTATAACTATTTTTATCTCGAGTCACTAAATGGTATTAATGCATGTCGGAAGATATTATATTATTCTAGGGAGGATCACCAAATGGTTTTTACGAGGTTGATTTAATTAGTGCTAGTATTAGTCATCATTTTGTACGAATATTTTTTTGAATAAATTAATATATACTCGTTGAATTTTCCAAATCTTGGATAAAATCTGTCTTAACTATGTACCAACCAAATCTAATTCGACAATAATTTCGTATATTGTAATTGAAAACTACTACATATGGCTCAAAAGTCCCACTAAAGTTTTCCATGAAAAATTTAAAATCGTTGTTTTCGTGGAAAAACAGTTTAAATTTTTGGAAAATTTTGAAAATGCCCCCTATGATCGTCGCTCTAGCAATGTTATAGAACTTTCATCGCTATAGTGACGAAATTTCATTGCTATAGCGATGAAAGGTCCATAACATCTCTAGAGCGATGGAAGTTCCATGTTCTTAGGCTAGAGAGACGAATCTTAACTCTTCTCTACATGCTCCATGTTCTAAGGATTGTTAGGAATGATGAAGGGAATAATGCATAAAGACATATTAGATTAGAACACTCACTTAACTTATGATGAAGATGTCCACTTGGTAAAAAATAATAAGAGACAAATGTGGACCTAGGGATTACATCCATCTTGCAAAGGGTAGATGGATCGCTACTAAAATCACCACAACTCTCACTTGAAAATATTTTTCAGACATATTATCCCACAACTAGAAAAGGATGATCAAATTTATTCTTACAATAATTGGAAAAGGAATTGCATAATCTATAATTTAAGATAGTTCACCCATGCAGAAAACATTTGGAGCTTCATTCCCATATGTATGAACTCCACCTTATCATATTATGTTGCAATCAATCCTACCCACTCTAACTTTTGAATCTCTTCCCTTAGTGGATTAGATTCTTACACCATGGGGGATACCGCCATTGTTACTCAATCTAAAATTAATTTTCACCTTAATTCCCAATACATGATTTTTTCATGTGTTACACCAAATCTGTCATCAAAGTGTGATAAGATCCTAAACATCCATGTTTTCCCTCATTCCTAAATATTAAAGTGAAAACATTGATCCAGATGTCAAGCTTGCATATAAAAACCTAGCACCACTTCTACCCTTAAGCCTAGGAGCAGTACCTTATTTAGAACCGCTTGAGTTGTGTTGAACATAGGAGGTGGTACCTCCTTTATTATTTGTTTGAAGAGCGGTTCTGCCCTAGCACCGCTTTGTCATCAAGGAGAAGGAGCAGTGCCCTTGCTAAAAATTAAAAAAGAGAGACTTCACGAAGCTTCTATATCAAAAGCTTCATGAAATGCCTTATCCCTATTCACCTGGGTTAGTTGAGCTCGAGATCCATCCTTTGGGGATCTCCTATCCACCTCACCCAACAAAACCTCAACCATCTCTATCCATTTGAGGCCTATAAAAGCAGGCTCATACCCCATTGTTGAGGAGAGAGCAAAGTCATGCTTCCATTTTGACATTTTAGCATGATCCAATAGAGTGAGGATAGAGGGTCAAGTTGGAACTATTGGGGATAAGACATCGGTTTTGTGGAGGAGTGCATCGACACTAAGGCACAGGTTGTAAACTATTTCATTATTTATCAATGCAAAGCTGGTTCCCTTCCCATATACTTGTTATGTATAATCTTGCATGTTTATTATCGGATTCCTTAGTCATCGATATAGATCTATAGATGATGTTCTGGTACTTTTGATATTTTGTGTTTGAAGTGTTTATGCAGGTATTTTCTTGGAGATATTTCGTGATAAGTGAAGAGCCACATCATTCCATCAAAGATTGTATTCCAGGTGTCTGTAGTTTCTAGGAAAAGTCTTCCAACCTTATTGTGAACTATTTTTTCTAGATCTAAACCATTCAGGCCAAATGAACAACTTCCACTAGTAGAAAATGAGAAATTAATGACTAAAAAAATGACTAAAATCATGCTATAAATGACTATTTTTGAGTCGGTGACTAATAGTAGCAAATTTCCACTATCTTATAGCTATTTGTATTTCAGTAGTCATTAATAGCTTGAATTAGTAGTCATTGATTTAGTCATTAATAGACAATGATTTAGTCATTGATAGACAATGCTTTAGTAATTGATAGTCAATGATTTATTCATTGACTAGTCATTGTTTTAGTCATTGATAGTTAATGATTTAGTCATTGATTTAGTCACTGAGTTAATCATTGATTTAGTTGATGATTTAGTCACTGATTGCAACCATTAATGACCAAGTATACGACTAAATAAACTACTAGATGTTAACATATTAATGACTAGGCTAAATACGACTAAGATACGGGAAATTAGCTACTAATAGTTGTATATATGCGAATTTAGTCGTTTTTGTAGTCATAAATTTATGATAGGGCACGGAGGAATCGAACCACCAATCTGCTCCCTATAATTAGGCAGGCACTCTACCATTGAGCTAGCACCCTTTAAGAAGTTGTTATTGCTTGACAATGATGATATTCAAACAAATTTATGATAGATATCAATCTACAAACTACATAATTATTACTATTACAAAACTAAACTGACATTCTTTCCATGGAAATCTTCCCCAGCGGTATTTACACATGAATTTAATTTTATATTTGTTCCACTCATTGCATTAGGTTTGGAATCAATATGTTTTTTAGATACAAACGTTGATGAATGCCCACCCTTATTGACCAATAGCTTGCCATGATCATAACTCAACCCTGATGCCGCAACTTCCACCACCAAGGCAGGGAGATTTAATGTTGGAGACACTAAAAGTGAATGAGATGAACTTGTTTTAGGATTAGAGGAGCCTTGAACAGCTAGGATCCTCATACTAAATGATTTTTCCTGTTTAGTATGGGAGCCCTTGCAACAACCATTAATGTCTCAATATTCAGTAAGATATGCAATATTGCATCACACACTCCTAAATCATATGGAAGCTTATGTTCACTAAACTTAATGTGTAATGTTACTCTGCACCAATCCAGGGGGGTGCTGGAAAACTAAACAAATATTCCATGGTAAGAAACATATTTCATACCAAGATGCACTAGCTGGCAATACAACTGATCTTCCAGCAGCTCCACTGGAAAGGGAAGTCTCAGCATTACCTCCTGTGTTCTAGTTTCACACGGAAATATGAACAGGTATATATTATTAGGAAATGAAAATGAAGCCACGTATAAAGAATCTAGAAGAAAATAACTGAAGTAAAACATAATATGTCTAAAGAAAATATACATTAGCTTCTATTCTAATGATTATTTAAGACTAAATCAGAAGCTATTAAATAATCTAATATGGAAGCATAGAAAAAGTTATCCACACAGATATCAATAACAAATGATAAAGATAATTGGATGGAAAGTACAATATACTAAAATCCTAAAGTCACTTACAGGAGCCAGTGATTTGCTCAATTCACTTGAAGAGGCCGATACAAGCAAGGAAACCTCTGCCACTGGTGGAGGTAAACAAATTCCCCATTGTTGCTGTGAAGGATTTGTAACATCATAGAACTTCTGAGTTTTGCTGCTAGAAAAATAGGACATAGAAAATAAAAAATCATAAAAGATAAATGTGAAATATTTTTTTAAACAATTTAGCTCAGTAAAGAAAACTTTCTAAATTAATTAAATGCTAGAAAATAATTATAGGGGATTAAAGCAGCAAACTCATTCATATCACCCATTTACTTTTGGTAGAGGACACATTGATTTTCAATCAATAGTTTTGTTAGGGAGCTGGAAAAGCTTAAGGGGCTTCTGGACCTCTATTGCAAGACTACAGGAATTGTAATAAATATGAATAAGTATTCATAAATGTAAAGTGGATTGGCAGAGTAATTTAAAGACCGGACCAAAATCATATTTCCCATTAATTATTTCAAGAAGTCAAATACCTGGGTTTCATCTTGAAACCATATGTTTGACATTTAAATTTTGGCTATAACTGTCCTGTGGTTCATATATTAACCTTCATTAATCTATTCTAGAGAGCATACACGAGTATTGGATGTCTATAGCATAGCGACCAAAAGGAATCTTAACCAAATCAGAAAGAAGTGTTTCAGCATCCTTCACATAGGAGGGAGGGCCAAGAAATTCCACTAGTTATAAATGGAACAGGGTAGCCAATTCCAAGTAAGATGGGAATGGGGTTTAAAACACATAAAACACTTTAGCTCAAAATTTCCAACTAAAATCCTTTAGAGATTGCTTTATAATGATGGACACTGAGGTCAAGTTATTAAATCCAAACACTTAAGAGATGCATCCATGGAATATTGGCTTAAAAAAAACACTCGTAGGATGCTTCCATTACAAGGAAAAACTTTGGTAAAGTTTTCCCTTTGGTGGGTAAATAAATGAGGGAATTGAGGAAAAGTCAGAATTGGAAGGACCCGTGGATCAGGATTGAAGGAAATTTCAAATTTCAGAGGCTCTGCTAGATACTTTACATGCTCAGTGGTCTATACTGTCATAGAGAGGCGGACTTTCAATTGGAAAGAAATGCCTAGTCTTGAGGATGGCTGATGGTAGATAGTCTTAAGTTTACAAGGTGAGCCAGAGGAATGAGACGATTACATTGACTTGCCCAATCATTAAGGATCCGAGAATTTAAAGTGTTCAAGGATCAAGGGAACAAGGAAATGCACTCCGTGGGTCAAAATAGGTTATGCTACCGAAGTCGAAGAACTCATGCAAGAGAGAGCATATTGGAGGATAGTTGTTTGGAAGCTATTCATCCCTTTAGAAGCAAAAACACTAATGTGGTTGGTACTGGCTAATAAAGTACTACCAGTGGGAAAATGAGAGATTGGTGTAGACAAGGGTGACGTATCATATGCAAATGAAATGCTGAGTCTGTGGATCACTTGTTCGTCTTGTGTACCTTCTCCAGATTTGTATGACTTGATGTGTCATAGGTTACAGGGGATAGATCAAGATGATATATATAGGCATGGCTTGGTAGAATGTCTAGGATTGGATTGGTGACAAAACTGTAGCAACGTTTTCAGGCTCCCATGTTTTTCTTCTATATGATATATGGATTTCAATAATTTTGATGATCTTCCTGGAATAGGTCTTCATAGTTGCCCAGGTAGCACACAGGATTAGAGAGGTAATGGAATGAAAAAAGGATTCTAAAAGAAAAACCTTCCAGCTGTTCACTAATGCATTATATTGATAAAGAAAAGCCTAGGTCTTTTCAAGAGAGCATGAAAAGGAGTATTAGGTATTTGTGGAGCTGGTGCTTTGTTTTTTTTGACTCTTCTTTTGATTTGTTGCTACACTATGAGGCTAGTAAAGGGGAAAGCAGGGCAGAAGTCTACATTCAGACTGTGGAAAACAGTTGAGAATGGAGGAATTAAACAATTTCAAGGTTATGGAGATTCAAAGTTTATCATAGATTGGGCTAATCATCTGTCCAGCATCGAGAATCTAGGCCTGCTTGAACCAAGTTCAAGAGGTCAAAAAATGTTTTGAAACCATAATAATAATCCTTTTTCAACACATTTACCAAGATTTCAACTCAATGGTAGACAAGCTTTCTAAATATACTTTGTTGTTATAGAAGGGTACCTAAACCAAACAAGAATTTAGAAAATTCACTATCCTATCTGATTCAGAAAAGACTTGTACTAACAACTCTTATTTTCATTTGTTGCTAAACTATGAGGCTAGTAAAGGGGCAAGAAGGGTAGAAGTCTACATTCAGACTGTGGAAAACAGCTGAGAATGGAGGTATTAAACAATTTCAAGGTTATGGAGATTCAAAGTTTATCATAGATTGGGCTAATCATATTTCCAACATCGAGAATCTAGGTCTGCATGAATGAAGTTCAAGAGGTCAAAAATTGTTTTGAAACCATAATAATAATCCTTTTTCGACACATTTACCAAGATTTCAACTCAATGGCATACAAGCTTTCTAAATATACTTTGTTGTTACAGAAGGGTACCTAAACCAAACAAGAATTTATAAAAGTCACTTCCTATCTGATTCAAAAAAGACTTGTACTAACAATCACTTAATGGCAGATTAGCTCAGAGTCATAGCTGAGGGATGTAGACACTGGTTATGCTCGTCTTGTTGTATTGCTGGTTTAGATATTAGGACTCTTTTGATGATTCTGTATTGATGACAAATTGAGTATCCTAGAGAATATGTAAGGAAGACTTTTAATTGTTTTCTTAAATTTATTTGTTTTTGATTGATGGACAACAAAACAGTAACCAGCACACTTGAGTCCTCGCAGGACTAGTCAAATGTATATTTTTATTTATTCCTTGGGAATATCAAATATAGTGATTTTAAAACACACCTCAGAGAACAAAGAAATCATGGATCTGATATAAATCTAAGTTAATAAACAAATCCTTTTACCTTTCAGTATAAATATGATTCATGAGTCCTAACTAAATAATTAAAAGACACTTATGGGAAATTGACCTCAACTTGACAGCTATTAGAATTGACCCTGACTGAACTATCTTAAATGGTGTTTCATATAAAACCCCCAAAAAAGTAAAAACAATACTAAGTTTAAACTTGCAATACCTTACTCTCATGCAGAAGGTGTTGATGTCCATGTCCAAGGTATCGAGAAGACTAATAGCCTATATAACCATGTTATCCACTCTATTGACATTGAATTTCACGTTGGCTCTGCTGTAGCTATGCCCAAGACCCAATTGAGCCTTATCCAAGTCTATGTGATTCAATTATAGAGCTCGGTTTACTCTTTTTTGCATGATTCCTCAATGTCAAAACTAAATATCCATTTAGTTGATGCTATGACTCATTTTTCTCCAAACCAAGCCAAGATTACTACATATCAGCACTATGTACATCCATCAATTACAGTTACCTAGGATTTGTATGAACAGAATTAGTCAAGCACATGCAAAAATATTATAAATGGACAAATAGAAGAAAACAATGTGGTTTAGACCTTCCTTAATTTCTATACTCAGATTTATAATACGATCACACTTTGTCTCTTAGGAGACAAGTCACTAACGAAACAATGGACATACCTTAGAGAGAGATAGATAGGTAGTTGTAGGGCAGAGTGAGACAAATATAGACCACAAGGTCACGGATTAATACTGTCAACCTCAAAACATATATAAAAAACAAAAATATATATTTGCATTTGCAGCAGCTGTCGACCCAACAACTCTCCACCCACAAAACTCAAAATCCCTAATCGAGGTTCTACACCTAACTTGATGAGATTCAAACCAGATTCAGTTAATTTTTTTAGGCATTTCTGGCCACAAACAACTGCACCTATTTGGACTAAATTTTTAACAGCTACACTTATTGCCTCACGGCTTGGGGCTTGAGGTCCAAACTCCACTCAGCGCAGCCATGATTTTTTCTCTTAGCTTTTCCATACCTCAGATATTGTCATTGTTTGCTCTAGGAGGACATCATGGATAGTCCTAAATTGTGCCCATAACTACCTCACATCCACAAAAATGGCCCAAATTGAATGCCGAGGTTGATAGAAGGTGAAACACACCTAATAATGTTCAAAACAATACCCACATTGGCTCAATTATTGTTGTAACTTGCTGTTATAGGGCCCAAAACTACCAAGAAATGAGGTACATGGGTTGTTCATTTCCTTTCATTGTCCACAGGTGGCATGGATTTCCCAGAATTCATTTTACAACTAAGAAAAAGACAACATCATACTTTAGACTTTCCCAGAAAACTTAGAAACCAACCCATAAACCCTCATGAAAAATTAAGTGAACACCTTAGGGGAAACAATGTGCATGATTCCTCAATGTCAAAACTAAATATCCATTCAGTTGATGCTATGACCCATTTAGGGCAGAGTGAGACAAATACAGTCCACAAGGTCACAGATCAATACTGTCAACCTCAAAAAATATATAAAAAACAAAAAAATCTATTTTCATTTGCAGTAGCTGTCAACCCAACTCTCGACCCAACAACTCTCCACCCAAAATACTCAAAATCTAAAAGAAAGACAGAAAAATCATTACCACATGGAGAACACAATGAGACCATATAGCTTATCCAGGAGGCCTCTTGGGTGGAACAAACACACCCTAGGGGAATCAAAACAAGAATATATCCCTAGCTAATACAAGGGGACAGGATAAAGAGTCCCATACTCTAAAAGGGAAAAACATGAGTATGCCACAAATAAAAAAAACTCTTAAAAGAGCTATATCAAGCCTTCCTCAATAATTTCTCCTTCCCAGAGTTCTGAGAAGGAGAGAAGACCAGCCTTCATATAAAGTGCTTCCTTGGACAAGCAATTTTCACTCATATTGTGCTCCCTGTAGACATGCCTAAAGCCAAGGGATAAGAAAGCATGTTTGATAGACAAGACCCATAGGACCCACACACAATACTCACAAGAAAATACCCACAAGACCTATGTGTACAATCAAGGTGGGGAAACAACCATTTTACCCACAAGACGAAGGGAAAATTTTTATCTTCTCTCTCAAGGTATAGTCCATATGTGTTCTGTACAATAATTCTAAGTTTTATCATCATCGTATAAGGAAGGGGATTTATTTCAACTTAAAACTCCCAGAGGTCCCTGTTTTAAAGTTGAAATAAATTAATAAATTAACGAACAAGTTAAAATAGCATTGTAAAGGAAAAAACAACGTGGTAACATATATAACATAATTTTCATTTCTTTCAACACTCCCAAAGGTCCCTATGTTAAAGTTGAAGCATCCAAGGACAATCAATAACAGTAGTAGTAATAAATTAACGAAAAAGTTAAACTAGCATACGTAAAGGAGAAAAGAACATGGTAACATATATAGCGTAATTTTCATTTCTTTCAACTTAACACTCCCAAAGGTCCTTGTTTTAATGTTGAATCATCCAAGGACAATAAATAACAGCAATAATAATACCAGAAACACATAGGTACAGCTGTGAGAATGCAAGATAAAGTAAAAACATAATTTTCATTTCTTTCAACTTAACACTCCCAAAGGTCCCTGTGTTAATGTTGAAGCATCCAAGGATAGTAAATAACAACAATAGTAATACTAGAAACACATAGGTACAGCTATGACAATGCAAGATAAAGTAAAAACATAATTTTCATTTCTTTCAACTTAACACTCCCAAAGGTCCAAGCAAGGAAACCTCTGCCACTGGTGGAGGTAAACAAAGTCCCCAGTGTTGCTGTGAAGGATTTGTAACATCATAGAACTTCTGATTTTTGCTGCCAAAAAAATAGGACATAGAAAATAAAAAATCATAAAAGCTAAATGTGAAATATGCCCAATAAAGAAAACTTTCTAAGTTAATTAAATGCTAGAATAGAATTATAGGGGATTAAAGCCACAAACTCATTCATATCACCCATTTAATTTTGGTAGACAACACATTGATTTTCAGTCAATAGTTCTATTAGGGAGCTGGAAAAGCTTAAGGGGTTTCTGGACCTCTATTGCAAGACCACATGAATGGTAATAAATATGAATAAGTCTTCATAAATGTAAAGTGTATTGGCAGAGTAATTTAAAGACCGGACCAAAATCATATTTCCCATTAATTATTTCAAGAAGTCAAATACTTGGGTTTCATCTTGAAACCATATGACTGACATTTAAATTTTGGCCATAACTGTCATGTGGTTCATATATTAACCTTCATTAATCTATTTTAGAGAGAATACAGGAGTATTGGATGTCTATAGCACAACAACCAAAAGGAATCTTAACCAAATCAGAAAGAAGTGTTTCAACATCCTTCACATAGGAGGGAGGGCCAAGAAATTCCACTAGTTATAAATTGAACAGGGTAGCCAATTCCAAGTAAGTTGGGAATGGGGTTTAAAATACAGAAAATGCTTCAGCTCAAAATTTTCAACTAAAAGCCTTTAGAGATTACTTTATAACAATGGACACTGAGTTCAAGTTATGAAATCCAAACACTTAAGAGATGCATCAATGGAATATTGGCTTAAAAAAAACACTCACAGGATGCTTCCATTACAAGGAAAGCCTTTGGTAAAGTTTTCCCCTTGGTGGGTAAATAAATGAGGGAACTGAGGAAAAGTCAGAATTGGAAAGGACCAGTGGATCAGGATTGAAGGAAATTTAAAATTTCAGAGGCTCTGGTAGATAGTTTACATGTTCAGTGATCTATACTATCATAGAGAGGCGGACTCGCAATTGGCAAGAAATGCCTAGTCTTGAGGATGCCTGACAATAGACAGTCTTAAGTTTACAAGGTGAGCCAAAGGAATGAGATGATTACATTGACTTGCCCAATCATCAAGGATCCGATCTGACTGATTTTTAAAACTATGTTGAGTATACACACATTTTTGTCTCTCTATACCCAAGTGCATGATGAGGTACCTTGTATTCATATAAACATGTTTTAACATTATCTACCCTCTATCTCATACAATTCTAGAATAAAGGAGGACTCTGAAATTGTGGGATATGAAACAAAAGTTAACTTACTAGGAAATATCATTGATGATGCATCTACAATAGCGCCTTAAGCAGACGTAATACCATTGCATATACATCTAACATTTCAATTCCTATAGAGAATATTAATGATGTTGAGCTTTAGTGCGTTGATGAAAATATTTTTTATGCTATGTAATTTGTAATTTATACTAAATTTATGTGGAAAGACTCTACATAGTACTAATACAGTGATAAGACTCAATTTGCATGTAATGTTTACATATCATGTCTACCAATATTAGCGAGAACTCTCTTTTTAGCTTTATTTCCAAATTGATGAACGACATTTTGAATTTTTCATGTCTCATGTTTCTTTTTCATATACAAATTTAGTGTAATCATAGTTGTCTCATGTTTCTTTTTCATATACAAATTTAGTGTAATCATAGTTGTCTCATGTTTCTTTTTCATATACAAATTTGGTGTAATCATAGTTGTCTCATATCTAAGTTGTTCTAAAAATGTCATATCCATACTGGATATCATATGCTTATTTGTTCTACTTACCCTATTTTTATAGGATTGATATATATGTAGCCCAAGTGCATGCACCCACTCTTTGAGTGCAAACACCCCACACTAGGTGAACAAACATGTTTCTCTATTAGTAGCGAAGTGCGGGATGATTCACCCCAACCTCTCAAAGGACATTTATTTCTTTCCCAAAAGAAATCAGGGTGCATCACCTATGACAGGGATGACCTCAACTTGTTATGGGTGTGTCGACACCATACACACCAGTGTTGAACTTGTAGTCAACTTTGCTTAGCTAATACGTGATATGATTTGCCATGCAAATACAAATAGCACATGTTTAGGGAAAATATATGAAACAACAACTCTATTTGTGAGAAAAACAAAACCATCACAAATAAAAGAGATGCTAGAGTCTAGACTGTACTCACAATTCAAAGAATTTATAAATGGGCTATAGAACAAAATAAAAACAACTCTTCATATGGCATTTAATGCATGCCCTAAATAAAAAACGATATCATATTGAACAAACAAAGATAAGGCCTCCTAATGATAAAGAGAATCATTGGAATAGTAAAGAAGATTTGTGTTTTAGATTTGAAGGAACCACCTCTCATCAAAATTCAACTTGCCAAATTTTCACATGGGCAAGGTAGTTTGGCACAATTGAGTCTTTATGTGATGGGCATGATGGCAAAAATATCCAATGGACTGGTGTTGTCAAAATCATGGCATGCAATGGAGCATGCCCAAGAGCTACAAGCTATGTCATGGCATTTAGCATATTCCAAGCATTGAATTCATAAAGAAATGAATATAAAAGAGAAACCAGTACATTTGGACATGTTTGAAAATACGAGAGATTAATTATTGTGTGTTACCTGTGCCTTGCATAAATGTGAGTCAAGCCACCACTTTCCATGCATTTTTGTTGTTGCTGGAATATCATTGAATGCAGGTATGCCCTAGATTGATAAATGGATGTGTGTATGCCCTGGTGAAGAAATGTCTACCAGAATGTTTGCATTTATGGAAATGGAAAAGAGGCATCGTTGGTAGGAATTACTTCTGCCCTTGCTTAATGGTGGCTCTTTGTATTTTTGATGCTCTATGTTAGTATGCATTCAATGGCTAAACAAATTGAAATAAGTCATATGGTTTGTCTATATATTCCAACTTCATGAAATAAGCGATATGGTTCAACAATATATTATATATTAGCACCTTTCAGCAGAAGAAAGTTAATTATTGTATATCTAGCTTAATATCATATCCTTTACTTATATATTCTAATATTTATTTATTTAGCTTTAGTAAAAAAGTTGTTAAATTATAAATAAATTTCATATATTACATATAATAATAGTTTGGGCCATAAACTTTTGTTACATATATAATCTAAATTTATATATTTATAAAATATTATAGCCAAGATTTTAGATATTTACTATTTTATTATTTGGACTCTTCTTAGGCACTATCTCAGATGAGCAATATATAGATTCATGGTGCTAATGGGGTAGCATGAGAAGCTCTACACTCAATCAAGAGAAAGAAGACTCGAGCAATAGTGATTAAGTTGGATCTTTCCAAAGCTTATGATAGGGTAAGCTGGCTTATATCAGGCTAATTGTCATTCACATAGGCTGGAGTGTACTTTTTGTGACCAGATAATGGGTTGTTTGAATTCAGTTACCTTCTCTGTTCTGATCAATGGGCCAGTCTCTAGTTTTTCCAAACCCACTGGAAGGCTTAGACAAGGATGCTTGTTATCACCTCTAATTTTCCTCATAGTTGCAGAAGGTCTGAGATAAATGATTATTGATAAATGAGGAAGTTAAGAATGAAGCCATAAAAGGAATAAAGATTGATATACAAAGGACTTTGTTTCACTTACATTTTGTTGATGATGTCTTGCTGTTTGGGAATGGTACTTTAAGGGAAGCACTAAACAGTGAAAAGAAAGGAGATTCTAGATTTATATTGTAAGGCTACTGGGATGAAAATTAATACCTAGAAATCTACAATTTCTTTCAAAAGAGTTCAACAGATGCAGGAATATATTATAGTTGGAATCTCTTCCTTTCAGAGCATTGAGTTCAACAAAGGTTTCAAATACCTTGGGTTTATGGTCAAGCCAATTGAATTGGGTTATAGAAACTGAATCTGGTTATACCAAAAAATGGAAAAAGGTATTCACAACTTGGTGCACACAGTGGTTGTCTATTGGTGGAAGTGTGACATTAGTCAAATCTATTCTAGAAGCTATCATGATTTACTGGCTCTCAATAGCATACATCCCAATGGGCATGCTTGAGTAACTGGGAAAAAATGTTTTCATTTTTTATGGATAGGCAGAAAGGAAAACAAAAAATCAATGGCTCTGGTCAAGTGGAAAAGAACGGTGAAGCCAAAGGAAGTGGATGGTTAGGGTTTTAAAAATCTAATTATTTTGAGAAGGATTTATCTGCAAAAATTATGGAGTCTAATAAAGGGTAAAGGCTTGTAGCACAATGTTATCTTAAAAAATACTTGAACCCAATAACTCGAATATCTATAGGGCATTGGCTTCCCATGAAAGTTGGAGATGGAAAAAGGGTAAGGCTGGGACTCAATCCATGGCTTAGATGGCAGGACAATACCACATTCCCTAGGAAATGATAAATAGATCGAGCAGTCAAGGAAATTTTGTACTAGCCAATGCAGCAGATCCTGTGGTCAATAAAATTTTGGTAGCAGAGATGAAAGAGTGCAGAGGTATTAGATATCGAAGGAATGTTGGAAAAACAGTGGAAAGGATTTACTAACAGACTATCACCAGCTCATATCTCAATAAGGTTGGGCGTGGACTCTGGTATAGTCCAATAACCCAGCAAATAGCAAGTTCACTACAAAATTAGGATACAAGGCCATGTTTGAGGAAGTAATGAGAAAGAAGCATATTGGGGGAGAAAAATCTCCAAAGTAAGGGCACTGTATAAATCTAGAATCTTTATGTGATGTGGCTCTCTTTTGCAAAATAAGATCTCAAATAGTACAGAGCAATTCCCTTGATAGTGTCCTGGGCTATTTGGTTAGAAAGGAATACAAGTATATAGAAGGTAAGGTTTCTCCTCCATTTCAAGTACAACAACAAATAAAAAATTTATTTGATTGAATCACAATGGGTTCCAATACTTCAAAACCAAGAAGGATAGGAGACTTGGAGGTAGATAAGTCATAGCCCTGCGCATTGTTCCATGGAGCTTGTCAAGACAGGCCTAGAATACAGGGAGCAAGAAGAGTAATCTACCTTTCATGTGCACACAGAATCTCCTTTAGAGGAGGTTTAGGGAAGGCACAAATAATAAAGGCAGAATGGAAGGCATTGACGATACTATAGAGATTGGAAAATGAAGAAGGCATCTCTATTGTCCAGGTGATAGAGGGATCAAAACTTGTTATAGACTAGAAAAAAGGTTCCTTTGGTATGTAGAATCTTCCAAAGAGCTAAACATGGAAGCACATATACAGTCCAAAAAAGAACTGGAGCTATTAGATGATACAGGAGATTAATGAAGAGGAAGCTGGATCAACCTAATAGTTTCTGGATCACTGAGCATGACTACCTCAGGCAAAGTATTTGTGCACAACAACATGGCTGCCCAGGTCATGGCTTGAGGTAGCATGGTTTCCTAGGTTGTTGCTTGAGGCTTCCAATGAGAACCTTTTAAAGCTCCAATATTTTGCTCCTTTTTTTATGAAAAGGGGCTCTGAATTCCATGGTCATCCAACAATGGATAATTTCTAGGAAACCCTCTATGTAAATAGCAAGCGCTAGGCATATTTCCTTGATGCAAATGCAGATGCAGAGTTTAATTAAATTTGAAGTTGGGGTTCTTGAAAAATAAATCAATTAAGTAAACATTAAATCATAAAGCAAAGCCCTGAGTAAACATTGAATTATAAAGCAATTCCCTCCCCGAACTTTTTGTGTGGGGAGAAAGACATCAAAGAAAAAATAGGACCTTGGATTTACCTGTATTTGAATTTTGAAGACCCTAATTGTCATAGCGTATATCTTTTTATTGCCGGTTGGGATTCATTATGCATCAATCCATTATCGCCGGTGCCCGAGCTTCCTAATTTTTTCCTCTCCTAGAAGGTTTGCGTGACCAAGGAATTTGTTTATTTTGTTTCTGAATGGTAGGAAAACCCAAAAAATATGTAGTAGAATAAGATGGAACTCAGGGAAAACCTGAAATAAGAAAGGAAAGGTTACAGTCACATAAGAGATTATACAAGAGCCTACTCTTCCATCTTTTTTATATTGGGGATCTATCGAATATCTCTACAGTGCGAAGGATAGGGTGCTTAGAAGTAAAGATTTGCTGTTCAATTTGGATAGGGTGCTTAGAATTAATGATTCACTATTCAATTTGAGACATTTGTTATTTTTTTAATTATTTAATGTCTTAAAGATAATGAAAAATACTCATAAAAATAGAATAAAAAGTTAAAAACAAAATATAAAAATAAGTTGAGACAAAAGAGACATATGTCTTAAACTATCGTCTCAAAAGGCCCTTGCAAGTAGTAGTGTTAATGAAACACTATTCACAACATTTTTATTTAAAAAAGGAAGACTACACACAACCACAAAAAACAAATAAAGAAAACTCAGAAATCAATTGGCTTAGCATCAACATTCTTTTATTTCTTTGCAATAATTGTCTTGTCGTAGTATATGCGTTCACGAGTTATTTGCAACAGTGAGTGCATGACAGTATCCCGTGTAATATGTTTTAAATAAAGGGTTCAACTACCTACATAGGTAGTGTATATATCTCCATTGTTATGAAGACTTGAAAAAGATGGTTTACGAAGGAATGTGTTAACCAGTCATTTCCAATCACACTTAATCCACATTGACTTACATAAAACTTAGCATTTTACTAAACATGCATATGGATTCATGGATGTAGGTTTTCTTATGACTATTAATAATACATTATTCACATTATTTTAATTAAAATAAAAGACAGACCATGCAGCCACTACAAGTACTAGCAAAAATATATATAAAAAACCTCAAAAATGGACTCCCTTGGCATCGACGTATTTATTTTTATTTTTATGCAATAATGTATTTTTCTTCAAATATGCATTCAAATTTACTTTGGAATAGAAAGTGTATGATAATGGTCCATGTACCATGTTTATAAGAAAGGATTCAACTACCTAGAGAGGTAGTTTATATATCTCAGTTGTTATGAAGACTTGATAAACATGGTTATGAAGAAATTTGTTAACCAATAATTTCTAGTCACACTTTACAGATAGATTTGCAAAAAGCCATAACGTTTTACTAAACATGCAAAACCATTGACCAAGAAGGAGACAAGTAGGTAAACATGCAAAAACATAGACCAACAAGCATGCAAGTAGGTAGAAAACATGGAATATATCTCCTATAAAATTGTGTCCTTGACAACAAACATGTAGGGGTCTTGAATTGCTTTTTATTGGTAGATTGTCTTGGACTGAAGCTTTACCAAATATAAAGCTCATTGAAGTATGAGCAAATCGAAGTTCAATACTAAAACATTAAGAGGAAGAAATTATATGAAATAGTATAAATTCTAGAATCTGAATTCAAGTCATAATTGCAGGCAAATTTATATGAAACAAAATGACCTCGCATATTACACAAATTGCATTGGGTTTGTGTGAAATACCTAGCAAATGATGATCCAAAGCCATGCAAGAAGGAATCAAGGAACCTTTCCTCAACTTCTAACGACTGTTAATTGAAGCTCATAAGTGTCAACAAATGCAGCTATATATCCTATGTATCCCCTATAGAATGCAATTTTATCCAAAACTCAACACCTCTGGTAACAGGGTGTTGGTTCACCGTTGAGGTTGATGGATTGTTAAGCTATGCACTAGGTTTCAATCTCATTGTGGTCTGCACCCATGAATGATACAATTTTCAAAGGGATAAGGTAGGAGGCAATTCAAGTAATTTGGTTATTTGGATTATGTTTCCAAAACACTCACCTAAAAAATAAACTTTGTGACTTTGATATTTACAAAGTTAGTTCAAGATATTTCAAGCTAAAAATCCACAGTTAAGTGTGTTCATAAGTTATATGGATGGATGTATGTTGTTGCATTACCACATATCAAACAATCTATATGGTGTGGGAACCAGAACTCACACAAGCGTTTTGTCAAACACTTCAGAGATATATTGCCAAAACCACGAAAATTTCCCTTAAAAACTATAAAAAATAGTGACATTCAAAAATTACATGATGCCAACTACACTTACGTTATTTTGGTTTGTTTGCTTCATCTCAATTGCTCATTTGGATGAATTAGGTATTTGAAACTTATATGCTTTTTTTACATTCTTGTAGTAGATTCATGGGTAACAATATATAACTTGAGATTTTTGTTGCATCTGGTGTTGTTATAGGAGTCGACAACGAAACAATTGATAAGGATAAAACTTCCAGTGGCTCCCATGCTGAAGAAGCTCACAAAGAGGATAATGGTGACAATGATGACGACATAGAATGGGAATAAGAACATGTGGATTATGCTCCAATGAGGAGAATGGAAAAAGGGATAAATTGAAATTTAAAGACTGAATGAATGTGTGTAAATTGAGAATTTGTAGGATGAGACTAGAAGGAAGTCTAATGATGAAAAAATTCCCAAGACAATCAATTTCCTAACCCTAATATTACCAAAATATTACTCATGATATAGAGAAGGAACCAAAAATGAAGGAAACTCCACAATTGCTAAAAGTAATCGATCTTACAACCAAAATTTCACAATGGAAATACTTTATATAGGGTTTTGAAGGCAGAATGCAACCGATGGTTTTTAATGAAAAATATTTAATTAAAGTCTCAAAATGAAAGAAGATAGAGAATGTGAAGCACCTTGGATAGGTTAGGGAGAGTCCCTGTGCTCAGGAATCGTAAGCTCCAGAACCAAGCTCCAAAACCAGTTGCTCTATAGTGGCAATTTGTTTCTCGCCCGCGTTCATTATAACTAGTAAATGCAATCAATTTCAACCATAAAAGGGTAATCGTCTTACCTTTATCTCCGATATTCAAAATGGCAGCGGTGCTCGTTCAACTTTTCTTCATAGAGATCTTAATTAGAATCCAACCCTAAAGTGACTGCAATATCTATAGAGATTTTAATTCTGAAATTCTTTTAGATCTATTTTTTATTTTTATTTTATCCAAAAAAAATCATACATTTTTAATTAATTTATATTTCTATCAAAATAGATAAATAGAAATTTATCTTTTAAATATTAATATATTATATAATGTTTAACAATAATATATTTATATATGAGAAGCATGTTATATTGAATATTATATGTTAAAAACCTATTGAATTACATGAAAACTTATTATTATTATTATTATTATTATTATTATTTTAAATTTAAAAATGGCAAGAGATCATTAAAATGGGAAGGAGTATTTTTTTTATTAAAATAAAACATATTGTCATTTACGTAAATAGGGGGGGAATTTTTAACTTTTTGAGAATAGGTGTGATGATGACATTGATGGGTAGGTGTCAATGACGATTTATTGGTGGACACAAATTTTATAGATTTCACTGTCAAGATCAAAAGACTTTAACTTGATGAAATTTTAATTGATTTGCAACAGGGTCAAACAAACTCAGAATTTGGAAAACAAAATATGAGCACGATCGATTAGATTAGCTAAACTGAGTTATACCAAAATGGAGACATGAATATGCATAATGAAAAAACCTTTAAGCTACCAATTCAACTTCACCATCACATGACAACACATGAAATATAACTTGCACAATTAAAAATGACTAACATAAATGACTAATTAAAATTCTTCTAGCTAGGCATTTTTTATGGTGTGACTAAATTAGTCGTTTATGTTAGTCACTTTTAACTCTGTCACTTATTATCTAGTCATATTTGTTAATTGGTGACTAAATTAGTTGTTAGTTTTAGTCATTTATAGTTGGGTCAATCAAAATCGCTCATATTTAGTAGTAAATCACTTGAAAAACCTGTGGTGACTAGAATTTTTAGTCACATAGTCACTAATTCCTCATTTTGTACTAGTGTTCTTTCTATAGAAGGTGAAAAATTCCTAGAAACAAATCTAGTGACCATACTAGGGAAGAGCTTCAGAGAATCTGATATTCCTTAGTCTTCGAACACTTGTCCAAATCCAAGCTCTAGATTTTGGTCATTTCAGTCAGAACTACCATCTGAACTAGTTAGGTTTTGGTTTGATATCATTAGATTTCTTCAGATCTGGGCCATCCTTGTTGATGTAATTGTAACTTTGGAATGTATTCATCCATATATCTTATGTATTGTACCCCAATGTATATTCTGGGATGTGTCTGTAATGTAATCAAGTCATGTCATACCCTGATGTTTATTCTGGGAAGTTTCTATAATGTAAACAAGTCATGTCAAGTCATTGTGGGTAACCCTCCTATTGGTCAAGGGTTAAAGACCTCGCAGTTGTGGGGCCCTAGGGTTCTTAGACTATCCTAGAGAATTCGACCCTAGGTGACTCATTGTAATTCGAGGCAATATTCCCCACCATTATGTTAAGGATAAACCTCCTTGTTGGTCAAAGGAGGCAAAGTCCCCACAAGTTGTGGGGCAATAGGGTTATTAGACACTCCTAGAGATATCGGCAATTGTTAAGTGAGGCCAACATGTTGGAGTGGGTTTCAAGTGAAAAAAAGAATATAAATAGAGAGTGAGCTCTCTATTTATCACACACATACTCACTCATTGGGGTGCATGAGTGAGAGGAGAAGTTGCTGGGACAAGAGAGAGACTACTGCTGTCGGGAGATCATATTTATATTTTTGGGTTTTACTTTTGGTGTTGATTATATCTCTGAGGAAGTTGCGGGGTTTTATCCTTTATGGTTTACCCGAGGAAAATTCTTTGTGTCTCTTGTCTCTTGTTTATATTGCTATGCATGTTATTCTCGCAGTTAAGAGATCCTAAGATCATAATGCTATCTTGAATGATAAAAATCTAACATTGTATTAGAGCTAACCTGAGAAAAAAACATTGTGCAGCTACAGAATCTACAGCTTCTTGGTTTTTGGTTCTCTCTCCACAATCCATCAGCAAAAGTATGCTAGGCTGACTCTCCATTGAAGGGCACATCTTTCTGTCGAAGATGAATTCAATTTTGAGCACTATCAATTTTTGGTGTGGGAAATTAGGGCTTCTTACAGTAGAGGAATTTTTGAGTGAGCCTAGCATAACATTTCTATCCTCATCAAAATCAAAGTTTAAATACTTGGATCAAGATTTTTGGTTGGGTGAAACTCTAGGAAAGTCAAACCCTAGTTTGACCCTGAGCTGGAAAAACCCTAAATACTAAAACTGATATGTTTTGGTACATTTACCATATCTCGGGATTGGAGAAGGATTAGGATCAAAAAATTTCACAAGCTGAAGATAAAATATTGGTTTACACGGTATCCAAAATTCAGCCTCATATTCGCTACATTCTGGGTGATATGATCCCTCCAAGTTAGGGTTCCAGCCTCTTCCAGGATTCATCCCTAAACAGGACACCTAGGGACAATTGCTATCTCTTGGGCTACAAAGGCCCAAATGAAATTTCTGAAGTTGTTCTAGAAAGGAAACGCACTATACTTTCTGCGGCCATGTTTCAGACCCAGAAAATGCAATAGTGACACGTGGTAGTTCGTACAACTTCGCTGTTCTGAACAGTCCTGTAACAGTTCACTTTGGGAAACTGATCATAAGTCCCAATTGGTGAAACCAATTCTAATGAAACCTATGGTTTTGGAATAGGGACATGTGAGGCTACCTCAGTGAGACGTTTTATGCATAGAGGAGCAGTAATTTCAAAGATGCCACAGAAACAGTAACATGCATTTCTGTAGAAGAAATTGGAAAACTAGGGTTTCCTATTCCGGGAGCTTCCCTCCACTGTTTTAAGAAAAGGAGTACATTGGAAAGCTCAACTTGAAGAGATATATCCTTCTATCTAATCAGATATGAAAGATTCCAAGTTTTGAAAATTAGGGTTTCTCTGACAAACCCTAAATCAGCCAGCTCCAGAACCACGACAGACACCTCAAATTGGTAAGATCTAATCTTTTGCTATTTTAATTTGAGGTTCTCATTTCAAATAGATCTATCACATTATCTTGATGATAATATTTAATGAAGTTGAAAAATTTCAAGCATGGAAGTATATGATCTCGCTGAAGAAAATGAATTGGAAACCTACACAAGTAAAGAGGTTCCAGTTGTAGAGAGAGTTGAGGCTAAAAGCCTTACACCAGAAGAAATTGGTCAAGGCCAAGAACATCATTGTTGATTCAGTCACAGATCAAATTGTACCACAAGTGTCTTCCCTAAAGACACCGAAAGACATGTTTGATTCCTTGACCAAGGTATTTGAAGGGAAGAACATAAATCAGAATATGACCTTAAGAAACTAGTTGAAGAATGTGAAGATCCAGAATGCAGAGACCATATAGTCATACTTTACGAGGGTATCTCAAATAAAAGAACAACTTGTAGTAGTAGAAGAAGAAGTGGAGAATGTAGAAGTGGTGATAACCACCTTGAATGGCCTCCCAAGATCATGAGATTCATTCATTCAAGGAATGTGTGCCAAAAGGAAGTGATTGCTTTCAGAAAGATCTGGGAAGAGAACACACAAGAAGATGCGCAACTCATAGTAAGAGAAAATAATATGGGAAGATCAATCTCTCACCATCCAAAGAAGATCCCTCAATCAATGAGGAATGTGACGATATCAACTCTTGAAGAATCTCTTATCCATATTATCATATGGATAAGAAACGATGCTATTATGAATGTAGAAGACAATGAAGCTGAAGGCTCAAGAAGGAGTCTACCCATGAAACAAATAAAGATAAGTATTCAATTTTCATTTCATGATATTGTTTTCTTAAGCATTTGTTTATGTTCAGTTAATGTATTATGCATGATAGAATGTTTGCATTAATGGAAGCATACTACTAATATGCATGTGATGGGTAAGTAGCTCATGGTGCTATACAACTCTCCATTGCTACTTATCTAGAATGAAACCTCTTTGCTAACATATTGGATTAGTGCACAATCTCAATGTTGTCCTCGTAGAGATGGAAGGCATCTAGAAAGTTTTCGTGACATATGGATGGATGTTGTACTGGCTAAAATAGTTGCATGATAATATATTTATGCATAAGAATTTGCCATTATCAATATGCCTTATGAAATGTTTCTAACCATACAAATGCATTTGACTTGTAGGAAAGATCACATACATAATTGCCTACAAGAAAAGAAGAATGAGAATTGTTCTGAAGAACAAGTAACGACAGTTCAAGATGAAAAATAATATGATGAATGCAACAACATCATTAATGCAGAACCTTCCAAGAACAAAGGGAAGACCAGTTCAAGAAGAATGATGTCTAGGATGCAGTATCGATACATGAAGGGAAGTTCGTATTTCCATCATGCAGTAGATGGAAACATTATGGGATACAAGGCATAGAATACAAAGAGACATTTGCAGCCAGTGGGAGTTGAGACACATGATAGGCAGAATCATGTGTGAAAATAAAAGAAGGCCTTGTACGAGTTCAAAAGACACCCATGGGATAACACATAAATGATGAGCTTGATGAAGATCTGAAACTTTTCTACAAGGTTGATAAAGGATGACAAGCTCAGAGATGGGTGTGAGAAGAACGCTTTCAAAGATAGAGTATCTTGGTATCCAATGACCCTAGATGGATACATAGAATATTAGTAGCAGAGGAAGCTACTTGTCACTCCAATACAGAATGTTTTAGTGCATAGAGTATGGAAGACAGAGGGAGTATGATGCTTCGCTTCAAAGGGAGTGACTACAGAAGATCCTAAGGTTCGACATGGTACAATAGGATGGACAGATTACTGATGATTCTAGGCTTTACTAAGAGTAAAGTGGATTCCAACCTTTGCTTCAAGGTTGAAGCAGAAGACCAGTGATGCTCCTTTTATGTGTCGATGCACTATTTTCTAGGTATGGAGGTGTGAACAAGGGAAGTATGAAGTAGAGATCCTGAAGAGGTTCAGGATGATGGAATGCAAGGCCATGACCACACCTATGGAATCGAACATGAAGCTATTGACTGATCCTTCATCAAAGATGGTTGATACCACACCTATGGCATTGAACATGAAGCTATTGAGTGATGCTTCATCAGAGATGGTTGATGCTATGATGTATCATGAGATGATTGGGTCTTTGATGTACATGATGAATACCAGACCAGATATTTGCTTTGCTGTGAACACATTGAGACATATTCACTTGATGGTTGCAAAGCATGGGGTAAGGTACCTGAGGAGTACAGTTGATTATGGGCTCAAGTATGAGGTGAATCAAAATATTAACCTGGAAGGTTATGTTGATTCATATTGGGTAGGTAGTGCACTTTAGGGTGTTGCTTTAGTATGGGATCATGTGTGATCTCTTGGTTTAGTAGGAATCAATCCTGTGTGGCACTGAGCACAGCTAAAGCAGAGTATGTCATAGCTTGTTCAGCTAGTTGTGAGGCAGTATCGCTAAGGAAGATACTATCTAATTTATTTGATCTCCAGATGGATGCTACTTGTATACATTGTGACAACTAGAGTTGCATGAAGTTGTCAGAGAATCTAGTGTTCCATGACAAGTCGAAGCATATCGAGATCAAGTATCACTATATCAGGGATATGGTGTAGAGGGGAGCAGTGAAGCTCTAGTATGTTGCGACAAACGATGAGATAGCTGATGTGTTGATAAAGCCATTAGCCAGGGTGAAGTTTGAGTAATTTAGGGAGAAGCTTGGTGTTCTATAGATCGAGGTTCCCTCCAAGGGGAAATGATGAGACCGAGAGCCATTCTGATATGGTGAGAGGATTGGATCCTTCCATGGTCAGATGTAAGGGCTGAGCCATTCTATCATGGTGAGAGGATTGGTTCCTTCCATGTCAGATGTGAGTACTGAGCCATTCTAATGTGACTGTAGGATTGGTTCGTACATGATCAAAAGTAAGCACTAAATTCCACTCTTGGAATGGAGGCACTTGATCAGTTACCAGGAAAGCTCAGTCTAGGATTGAGGGCCATTTTGATATGACTATAGGATTGGTTCCTACATGATCAAATGTGAGTGCATGGCCCTTCTGACATGCATGCTGGATTGGTTCCCCACATGTGCACATGCAAGTGCAAATCCCTTTCGAACATGTATGTTGGATTGGTTCCTTGCATGTGTCGAATGAAGGGAAGAGCCCTTTCAAACATGTATTTTGGATTGGTTCCTCGCATGTGTCGAATGTAAGTGCAGATCCATTTCGAACATGTATGTTGGATTGGTTCCTCGCATGTGTCGAATGTAAGTGCAGAGCCTTTTTGAACATGTATGTTGGATTGGTTCCTTGCATGTGTCGAATGTAAGTGTAGAGCCTTTTTGACATGAATACTGGATTGGTTCCTCTCATGGTCAGATGTGAGTGCTGGGCCTTTCTGAAAGGGTTATGGGATTGGTTCCCACATGGTCAAATGTGAGTGTTGGGTGTGCCTTTCTAATATGATTATAGGTTTGGTTCCTACATGATCAAATGTAAGTGTTGGGTGAGCCATTCTGACTTAGGGTTAGATATAAGCGTTGAAGAAAACCTACATGGAGGCTAGGCCTACAACTAGCATGAAAAAGGGCTGGCTCTGTAGAACTTCCTGTGACGAGAAGAATCATGAGATAGCACCTGTGATGATGATCCAGATCGAGTGATGATCCATATCTGATGATGAATATGACTTGAAGATGAAGATGACTTGAAAACTAAGATAACTTGAAGATGACGAGGTATTGATGATGATCCAGATGATACAGACAAGAATACTTGTGCTGATAAATTGTGTCGAGAGAATACCTTCCTAGTTACGAGGGAGTGTTGATGTAATTGTAACTTTGGAATGTATTTATCTGTATATCTTATGTATTGTACCCCAATGTTTATTTCGGGATGTTTCTGTAATGCAATTGAGTCATGTCATACCCCGATGTTTATTACAGGAAGTTTCTATAATGTAAAAAAGTCATGTCAAGTAATTGTGGGTAACCCTCCTATTGGTCAAGGGTTAAAGACCCCGTAGTTGTGGGGCCCTAGGGCTATTAGACTATCCTATAGAAGTCGAACCTAGGTGAGTCATTCTAAGTCGGGGCAATAGTCCCCACCATTTTGTTAAGGATAAACCTCCTTGTTGGTCGGAGGAGGCAAAGTCCCCACAAGTTGTGGGGCACTAGGGTTATTAGACACTCCTAGAGATGTCAGCTCTAGTAAGTAATTGTTAAGTGAGGCCAACATGTTGGAGTGGGTTTCAAGTGAATGAAAGAATATAAATAGAGAGTGATTCTCTCCATTTATCACACACACACTCACTCATTGGGGCGCATGAGTGAGAGGAGAAGTTGCTCAGACAAGAGAGAGACAACTGTTGTCGAGAGATCATCTTTATGTTTTTGGGTTTTACTTTTGGTGCTGATTCTATCTCTGAGGAAGTTGCGGGGTTTTCTCCTTTATGGTTTCCCCGAGGAAAATTCTTTGTGTCTCTTGTCTCTTGTGTTTATTGTTGTGCATGTTATTTTCTCACTTAAAATATCTTAAGATCATAATGCTATCTTGAATTATAAAAATCTAACAATCCTAACTTTCTATGTTCTGTATTACTGTTAATTCATCATTTTTTATGCTAGTTTTCCAATATTTAACTTGGTTTTTTGTCCTTTATTGTTTTTTGGAAATCTACAAAAAACCACATATGTGCAGTGGGCAATAAGTAGTGCCACCAGCTATGCGTAGATATCAAGAAGCAGTGCCATCTCCTGTGATCAGTTAGAAAGAAGTTGTGCCTCCTCAAAACCATTCTATCAACTACCCTCTGGAAGCGGTGCCAGGTACGTTTTGTCCAGACCTCTACTTTTTCAAAGATTTGAAAGAAAGGTTTTGGTTTTTGAATTTCTTGTCTTCAGTTGGAATTATCCAGGCTTATTGGAAAATACATGAGTGTGTCAAATATGAAAATTTTGATGTGGTAAATGCTCGTTTGTTAGAATCAAAAGGCTAGGTTAGCTTCATCATTGTTACTGCTTGTAAGTTTGGTTATTTTGAAAGGAGTGCTTGGAAGCTTTAGCTCAGTTAGATCTCTGCCTGCTATTAGATAATAATGAAAATAAAGACCCATTTGATTGGTTTTTTTGTTTCCATTTTTTTCATTTTTGTGAAGGACTTCTTTTTACTCTGAAAAAAGAATTTTTTTTTGGTTGAGATTCATTTGTATTGTTGTTTGAGGACGAATTGTTGGACCTTTGATCAGGATCATAAGCTTTCAAATATTCATTTCTCTTCCCTTTATTTCATATTTTCATCTCATCAAAAGAAAAATATTAGTAGTTTTAAATTAGATCTTTCTAGTTTAATAGAAAAATAGAAAAAATATCGAATATGCCTTTGAGTGCTTTTTTCCTTTATTCATAGAAAAGAGATCTTACGCTATCTACTTGCTTTCAAAATATTTGATTTGAAGAAGTGTTGTTTGCTTGTATTATTAGAAAATAATTGTTTATTATATTTGTTTGGGAAATTTTTGGTTTCAAAGCAAAATTAAAAAGAAAATACTCTCTCTCCTTCCCGTAATTAGGAATACTTTGAATGGTAAAGTGAATGAACTTGCATTTCATATTTTCATGGCTTTACATTTCTTTGAAAATTCCATCCATTCACCTAACCGTTCACTTTAAAATTAACGGTAGTTATAGGTCTAAAATTGTATAGAAATTTGAGTGACAGGTTAGAGACGTGTTTGGGCATCGTAAAATGTAGGAGCTGTCGTTACTTTGTCCGCACTACAACCTAGGACTCGTACGGTTTTTCCATGTATCATCAGTATATCGAATGACCTTTCACATACCCTTGAGGTATATAGAAAGGTACTTCACGTACTCGATTGTATATCGGAAGACCCCTTGTGAACGGTTGTGCATTAGACAACACTACTACCGATTTGATCTCACATGCACCTTGAGTATATTGGGATACCCCACTAGGATACATTGTCCATTTGAGAAAAACCCTTTGGCTGTCTTTTTTGGAGAAATACACTGAAAAAAACATTCAGGAAGATTACTACACACATACCCTTGTGGTATATCACGAGTTTCACCTGCTTGACAATCCTAGTGAGAGACTGACTATTTGAACTCATCCTATAATTTAAGTTTGCTTGTTAGACTGTAGCTTGAGTAGGGGAACGTTTTGTGTGTTTTTTCTTAGTTTTGAAACCCTACATTAGATTAGTGTCTGTGCAATCTAGATGAGTTTTAGTTGAGATGATCCAGAAGGAATCATCACTTACCACCTTATTTTCCTCCTGTTATGGGAGAAAGTCTAATGGAAGCCATCGACCAATGAGCTATAACTAGTTCCCATGAGGAAGAAAATATAGTTGTAGAAAGTGGAGACCAATTCACTTCTGATATTAATCCCTTGGCTCAACATCCTCCTATGGCTGATAATTCCTTTCATCCACATATGGAAGGTCATAACGATAATCCTGATGCACATGAGTATCATCCGGATGCTCTATTTTGAAGAACTTCCACAGGTCAGGTCATTTTCTCATTCATGGTTAATAGAAGCTATCCTGAACAAACTTCTCCAGGTGAAGAATATTATAGACAAATCCAAGAATCTATTCACCATGCACGAGATTTTCAAGAGAGAATGCAAAGGCTAGCCAGAGTTTTGGACACACTTGCACCTCATAATGAATCTATATTGGCTAGATTACCTCGTAATACAGATACTTGGGATGTGGCTTAAATTAGAGCTTCCACTGATGGTCATCTAGCATATGGCAAGACTTCTTGTAATATAGGTCAAACCTCCAATTCCACTCATGTAGTTTTGAAATCTAGGTCTGTCTCTAGTCATCACATACTTTCTATGGCTAGGGGGAAACCTTCAATTCCAGTAGTGTCTATACCTTCTAACGCTGGGGGCAAACCCAAGTGTTACTAATAATAGGAAAACCTCTATCGTAGGACAATCCATAGTGTATGTTCCTCCCACCAACACAAATATGGTAAACCCTCCTTCAAGTTTAGGTCAGTCGTTAGTGGAACAACATGCAGTTAATCAACCCTCATGGGGTTATGGTTACCCAAGAAATCAAATTCCTGTAGATAACATGAATTACCAACCTCCCTGTACAGGAATGTCTTATACTAGAATTCCATACCATGGGAATGCATTTACACCGTGGGGGGAACCCAAATGGTCTTACATTCCAATGATGGGAGGAATACCTATTCATACTGTTGGAGGTGCTATAGGACCACCTTATGCAGGTCCTCCCCATAGGAGGTTGGGAATTCCTCCTCCTGGTGGTCCTCCTCCTTGTTAACCCAAAAAATCCCTCACTCATCTCTCCATGGCCTACACCACCCAAGGACACCATTTCACGACCCTCATATCACTCCATTAGACCCCCACACCCTCAAAATGTATTAAGAATGAAGAAAAGGGCTTAAAAACCCCAAAAAGGAGCCTAAAATACTCTCCTAGGAGCTAAAGCCCCCAAAAAGGGGCTAAAACCCTAAAAGGAGCTAAAGTTAGGGTAAAAGGGGCTAAAAGCCCAAAAAAGGGGCTAAAGCCCTAACCAAGGGCTTAAAACCCTAAAAATCCCCAAAAAATATATAAAAGGAGGGTGGGTGGTCACTCTCAAACACACCTCTCTTGCATATTGTTATGCTACTTGTGGATGCCTTGAGACACCTTGGCCTCTCAAGCCACCCACATCCCTCTCTCTTCCACTCATTTCCCTCATTGAGCCATAGCTCCTCTTCCATTATTGAGTGAGATAGGGAGGTGCTTCCTTCCAGCCAGGGCATGGTGGCCCATTTCACCAAAGGAGGTATAATCTTGTTGTTTTTCATGCATTTTTATAGCTTAGTTGTTTTCTAACCCTTGTTTATTTGCAAGTTTGTTTTTGCTTAATAGATTGTTTGTAGGTTGCCAAGGCGAATCCCTAACAGTATTTGCAGAGGGGTGCACAGCCATTATTTTCTTTTTGTCTTTGCTTTCTATTTATTCCAATTTCTTTCGGCATTTTCCACATGTAGGAACCTAGGCTTTTGTCCTATAGATAGAAGGGACCCATTCCTGCCCCTGTAGCAAGGAGAAATCCCTGCTACACTCTTGGTGGTCCTAGTGGTCCTCCTCCTTGTGGTCTTGCTCTTGGTGGTTCTTGCGGTCCTCCTCTTGGTGGTCCTAGTGGTCTCCGGGGTCTTAGTAGTCCTCCTCCTAATGGTCCTGGTGGCCCTGATGGCCCTAATCCTAGGGGTCAATCTTCAGGAATTACATCATCTCATCAGACATTTCAACAACCCGTATATTAGTCAACATATGGTCCTACTGGTGGATACATTCCTTATCAATACTACCAATATGTGGAACCCAATCGTTAGTTAGCTTTCCTAGAATCTTTGGATTTACCTGATTTATCCAAATTGATAAATGATCCCTTTTGACACAACCCTTCGTGGCCCGCAATTCCGGTAAAGTTTCCATCGAAAATTCCAAAATTCAATGTATAGTAGGGAGACGATCCTAAAGACCATGTTATGACCTTCCATCTATGGTGTTCCTTGAACTCCTTGATGGATGATTCTATCCATTTCAGACTCTTCCAACATGCATTGACCTGTACAGCTGCAAAATGGTACATTAAACTTCCACAACATTTGGTTGTGGACTTTATCTCTCTGGAAACTGTTTTCCTTACACACTTTCAACTACCCATTCGTTATGGAACATGTACAGACCTTTTGACCTCTCTTCTTCAAAATACCTCCACACACATATCATATCATATCCATGAGTGGAGAAGGAAAAGAAGGCTCATTAAATCTCCTAGCCCAGACCAACTTTCAGCTGATTAGTTTACGAAGTCTTTGTTTCCACCAATTTCCAGAGATGTGGCCATGGGCGGTGATGTCACTGAAGAGCAGTCTATTAGTCGTGCTTAGTATCTAAATTTGGTGTATGCCCAATCCAGAAATTTGTATGACCTTATTCCTCAAGCTCCTTGTCCTAGCATGGACCTGACTAAGCCACCTGCAGAAACTCCTATCAATGGGGTTATCAATTCAATCCATCCCTCGTCATAGGTAAAACCTACCAAGAAACCCAATGCTTCTACTACTTCTCCTTATAATCCTACATTTTTCTGCTAAGGTGAATGCTATTTAAAGTACGCAATCATCCGATAATAATAAAAAGGGAAAAGGTAAAAATAAAAAACCTAGAAACCGACAGGAAAATCCCAAGCCTATAGCCTCAAAGAACGACAATAAAGGAAAAAGGAAATCCAAATATCCCTTCCTATTGTGTGGTGGTGATAATTTCATGAAGGAATGTTTCTGCCATGATGAAATTGACAATTTTTTAAAGAGTAACCCCGCACTAGTAGTTCTTACTAATCCTTTTCCTTCTCAGCAACAATTGTAGACCACATGTCTAATCAGGGAAATTCTAGTTCTACAGAGGAATTCCAAATGATGTCATCATAGTTAGTCATATGACATGTCTGGGGAGAATAAAAATGAAAATCCTTCTCCACATAAAGCTCCTCCCACTGGTTCTCCTACATCTTCGTCTAATGGTCCCCTAACTATCGAGTAGCCCAATATCGAGATGATTTTGCATCCGCCCAAGAGTACTCTTAGGAAGGATATTTTTAATCCCAATGCCTAAGCTACACATTTCTATAATGTTGTTGAAGACCTCTCTCAGGAACCATGTGCAATGTCTACCTTAGAAGTGCTCCAAAGCTGTCCTACATAACACAAAAACTTGTTAACTACCTTAGGAGACCTGGACCCGGATAACAAAAATTTGATCCATTTCAACATAGATAAATACAAATCTACATTACCTCACCAACTTGCTTTTCATATTGTAACAAAATTAGTTGGGAAAAAAATATTTAGGACTATTCTATATGAAGGCGCTTCAACCTCAGTTTTGTCTGTATCCTATGGGAAAGCCATTGGCTCTCTTCGAAAGCCATTGGCTCTCTCAAGCTTATGAAATCAACAATGACCCTAAAATCCTTTGATGGAAGAGGTTTCCAACCCCATGGTCTCATGCCAACACTTTTAGTTGAGCTAGGGGGGAAAATTGTTTCCATTCAGGTGGAAGTAGTGGATGCCCCATTAGAATACAATCTTCTCTTAGGAAGAAATTGGTTTTATGCTATGATCGTTGTCGCTTCAACGGTATTTAGAACTCTCCAGTTTCCACATTTGGGAAAGATTGTGAAAATTGATCAACTTGATTTCTGTATGCTAGATGTTACCACCCCTATGATGAATAACATCCCTATGCTAGGTCAGTCCCCTCCTCCTTATCAGTTGATTGGGGTAGGTATGCTGAAGGACTCTGCCCTTATGGGCATGTTCCCATCAGCTTCTTCTAATATAGAGATGACAACTGTCAATATGATCCCAAGGGCAAGAAAGTTGTTGAGTCATCCTCCCATAGCCCGCATGAAGCAATTTATGATGCTATCCAATCTGTTTTCGATGCCCATACAGATGATCTTCATTTTGTGGCTTCGGGTCCTTACCACCTGCCCTATTGGTTGGAACCCTCTCTTCCTACTCTGGATTATCTCTCCCATACATTTTTTTCAAATGAATCTATCATGGAGATCATGAGTATGAATGAATCGGTATAGTAGGATCATCATCATAGATCCTCATTCCTCCCTAACACCAATTCGACAGATATTGATTTTGTATCTCTCTTGGGTACTTATATTGTCGACACTCCAAAATCACCTGTGTTGTTGAAAGATTCTGAATCTGAAGGCAATGTATGTAACATTACTAAAACAACTATGATCAACATATAAGTCAAGCCTACAACTATTGAACATGTTCATGTAGGGAAGAACTGTTCAATAGAAGAAATTGAAGAATATAGAGCACTGTTCAAGGAATTTCAAGATATTTTTTCCTGGTCTTATAAATAAATTCTTGGGATAGACCCATCTATTGTGGTTCATGAAATCAAAACCTATTTTACAGCCAGACCGATCAGGCATAAATTGCATCAAGTCCATCCCTAAAAGGTTGCGGCTATCAAAGCCGAAGTCAAAAAACTATTGAAGGAAGGATTCATTTATCCTATACCTCTGATGGAATGGGTATCTAACATCGTTACTATGAACAGAAAGCAAGGAACCATTAGAGTCTGCACCGATTTCCATGACCTAAATAAAGCTTGTCCTAAGGACAAATTTTATGACTCTACACATTCATCAAATTATCGACAACAGTGCTGGAAGTGTCATCTCCTCATCGATGGATGAATTTTCTGGCTATAATCAAATTTAGATATTTCCCACAGATCAGAAAAAGATGACATTCATATGCCCATGGGGAACCTTTGCCTATAGGAAGTTACCCTTTGGCCTCAAGAAATATGGAGCCACATTCCAGCGTGCCATGTCCTATGTGTTTCACAACATTAAAAACATCATGGAGCCGTACCTTGATGATCTCCTTGCACATTCACAAAAACGGAAAGACCATCCTCAACATATTAGAGACATTTTCCTGAGATGTCGCCATTGCAAAATATGGCTGAATCCACACAAATGTGTTTTTTGCATTGAGATGGGGCATCTCTTAGGCTTCATGGTTTATAAGGATGGCATATGGATTAATCCACTGAAGGTTGCTGCTATACTCGCCCTACCTACCCCAACCAACATCCTTGAGCTCCAAAGTTTGCAAGGGAAGGGAAAATTTCTCTGTTGTTTTGTTTGTAACTTTGTTGAGAAAATGCATGGTGATATGCGTCTCCTCAAGAAGGACACTCCATTCTTCTGGGATAACTAGGCCTAGTGAGCCTTTGATAATCTTAAGCATGCTCTCACCCATTCACCCATGATACACCCCCTGAATTTATTCAAAGGAGTTTCTGTTATATGTTGTTTCCTCTACTACTACCATCATAATGGTTCTAGCCCAGGAGGATTAGAATGACCAAGAACACATGATATACTATGCTAGTAAGAATCTTATCGATTCTGAAACTCGATACTCATATGTGGAGAAATTAGCATTGGCTACGGTCATTGCCGTCCAAAAATTTCATCATTACATATTGCTTTGCACCACCACCGTACTTGCAGATCAAAAATCTATGTACTACATCCTGACTCGTCAGGTACTAGGGGGAAAATATTCTCACTATATTGTCATCCTGCGGGAGATTCACATTGAGTTTTCCAAAGATAATTCAAAGAAATCATTGGTCTTTGTAGATCTGATGTGTGGTCTTCCCTACACTTTGATGGATTCCAAGCCCATTGATTCATTCCCAAATGAATTTAAGTTCCTGATAAGCATGACCGACCCTTGGTATGGATATTTAATAATTTATCTCTAGACACAGAGATTTCAGCCCAATATATCTCGTGCTGATCGTCGCTGAATCCGTCAGCACATGAAATACTACCTTATCTTGATTGATACAATGTATAGACGTGGTATAGATTCAATTCTCCAATGTTGCCTAACCCATGAAGAACCTAAATAGGTTCTCAATGAATGCAAATCTGAAGCATGTGGCTGTCATATTTCTTGGATGGCTATAGCCCAGAAAATCCTTCGCGCTGGCTATTTTTGGCCCTCAATCTTCAAAGATTGTCATGAGACTATTAAGAAATTCCCACCCTGCCAACATTTCTATCCGAAAAAGCACACCCACCCTGCTCCATTACACCTCGTCATTGCTGTTGACCCTTTTGCCAAATGGGGTATAAATTTTATGCATTGTAAGCCTACCTCATCCAAGGGGCATTGTTACATCATAGTAGCCATGGATTATTTCACTAAATGGGCTAAGGCTATGCCTACATATGCAGAGGATGGTAAGACTTCCACCCTCTTCCTATTCAATCACATAATAGCTAGTTTTGGAGTTCCACAGTCTCTAGTCACTGATCACGAATGACATTTATGAAATCATATGATGGCAAAGTTAAGTGCTAAGCTAGGTTTTCACCATGAAAACTCAACTCCCTATTATCCATAGGATAATGGTCAGGTCGAGGCCATTAACAAAGTCTCAAAAACTATGATGTGTCGGATGGTTGGAGATCAGAAATCCAACTGGCACCAGACTCTCTTTATTGCTCTTTGGGATTAGGACTTCAGTAAAAACAACAACTGGTTTTACACCCTTCCAGTTAGTTTATGGACTAGAAGCTATCCTTCCTATTCAGTGCCAGATTCTGTCTTTGAAACTTGTCGTTGAACTTCTCCCCAATACTTCCACTGAGGAAGAAATATTTCTATACATAAACAATCTTGACGAAACTAGATGAGATGTTGCATTAGTCAATGAGGCACATAAGAAATGCGTCAAGGCGCAATATGGAAAATATGTCCAACTGCATGTTTTTAATGAAGGTGACCTAATTTTGACCTATGATCAGAAACATGATAAACTAGGAAAAGGGAAGTTTGAATCAATGTGGTACGATACTTTTATCGTTTCCAAGGTTTTAGAGAAAGGGGCATATGAGCTTGTAGATTATGATGGAATCCCCTTTGGAAAACCTCGTAATGGATTGTACCTGAAGAGGTACTTGTTTTCGCCTTTCACACACCTCAGTCATGTGGCAGAAATCTTCAAGCCACTCGGTGTGTCCTTGGGGGAAAGTCTCGAGTCAAGGTTGTCACCTTGTTCTTGACTCCTCCGATTAGGCTCAACTCCTAACGAAGCCAAGGGGGGTAGACACTATTAATTTACTAAGGATGATTACTTAGTGTGGTGATGTTAAAATGAATCAGTTACTTAGGAGTTCAAATATTTTTACTATAGACAATTGAAGATGACAAGATACGAAAATAAACACACGAAAGCACAAAGCTAATAAACAATATATATATGAAGCAAAAATGACCAGTGCCTTAATAATGGAGTCAAATCAAAGAGATCAATGTGCTTGCATGTGCTTGGAGTGAATGTTTTGCGATTGCATCTTGGTATGTTTTAAGTTAAAATTGAAGTATGAATTGATTAAATTAGGCTAAGGGGGGGCTCCAAATATACCTGAGAGTACTTGGAGTATGTCCAAAACAAAACCTTTACGGCTACCCGCAAGGAATATGTGGGCTGAAATAGAGTCTCTAGGGCTATTGTTCATAACGCACCTGTTAGGGTGTTACAGAGATCGGTGCCCTGAGGTCACTTTTCAGTAAGTTCCCGCTTCCTTTGGGTATTTTTCCACCGTAGAGGTTCGATCGAGGTGTTGGATTTTCACCTGATGGTTTGTCAATTGGGGAGAGTGAGTCCTAATTATGCTAGTCACCCAAGTGCTTTTGATACAGCTTGATTGACCGGACGAACCGCAACCAAGTGCAAAGCATACACACTGGAGTCTTGTAAATTTTAATAAGTTTTAACTAAGTGTTCATGTTTAAAAGAAAAATCCTCCAAGAATCTCTTTCGATCCAAGTGGATCTCAATCGGGGAATCGAGGAGGGTTTAATTTTAAATTGCTGATTAACAAAAGATGAAAAATAAAACAACTACACAAATCTGGTTTTCTGATTAATCCTACCACGAATCTCTTTCCCCTTGCGGGTCACTCGGGAAATCGTGGGGTAAGTATTATGATTACTTCAAAATGTAAGATATGGAGTATAGAATTAACAACAAGATCAAGTATACTTACCTTCAAATCAGATCAATTCTAGTGAAAAATTAATAAGCAGAAAATGACGAAAATGGCACCGACGTGAATCCCCCCAGGGGGGATGGGGAATGGGCTCAAAAGATCCTATTCAAAGAATGATTTTATTACAGTGGTTACAATATCAAAGCACTGATAAATCAGTGCTTTATTGGTCCTTATACAGGCTGAAACCAAGATCTTACAGTTATACAAAAATTTTACAAATTTTGTGACAAAAGAGACACCGCTGGGGAGATTTGAGCGCTCCAAAAGCCACTTTGGACAGAAGCTTCCTTTCTTCTCTATCAGACCTACTAAAGGAAAGCGAGCATGTTAGAATAAAAAATGTCCAAAATCACTTTAAGAGTACCTTTTGGTTAGCCTACTTTATCTCAAAAAATAATGAAATTAAACTAGCTAAACCGACGAAAAAGGAACCAAGGAAAGCAAGCTTTCCTTGGGATCTTGGCTTGCTGTTTGTGCAGCCAATTAAAATGCACTGATATTGAACAACAAACTTATTGAACAGCAAATGAAACTACCTTAACAGCAAGCTATGAATTTTCACTAAATTACTTGCGAAAATAAGGTACTTTAGGCTAGATCTCTTGAGATTGAAATTTATATGCAAAATGAAACTAAAATCTAGAAATTGGAAGGGATCTTGCTAATTAGATCTATGTGTTTTTTTCTTGATGAGATAGATCAGATTAATAAGAATCCTTTAAAGTAACCAGTTTGAGGAAAGTTTAATAATTTTTAAAGGAGAGAAAGGGGAAGAAAGGTGCTTGTTGTTGAAGCA
The DNA here is from genome assembly GCA_001517045.1 of Pseudotsuga menziesii. NCBI lineage: Eukaryota > Viridiplantae > Streptophyta > Pinopsida > Pinales > Pinaceae > Pseudotsuga > Pseudotsuga menziesii. Next base: position 109,702 of record LPNX011175418.1, read on the forward strand.
GATCTGCAGAGGGAACTTGGTAGAGAAGCACCGAGGGGCACGATATTAGCAATCTATGCTGGAAATCAATGGAATCAAATCTGAACCATAGATCTTCCAGCCACGGAAAACCTGTAAGCTACAACACAACTCCTGCAAACAGAACTATCAGATCTGAAGATACATATGAGAAAGGGATGATACAATATGCAAATAAACTTATTTAACATATAGGTATTAACTCATTCAGACATATGCAACAAATAGAAAGTAAGTAATCTTACTTACAATGATCTATCCTTATGATTTCAGAAACCATTCAGGCAAACAATAATTAAGTGCAAAAAATTGGAAAAATAGCAGTTTCACCTCAAATGCAGCAAGACAATGATAATCCACACATGAAAGCTACTCCACAATTGAGCCTCCAAAGCTTCTCTTTATTTCAACAAATGAAAATCAGTACACAGTTACAATGGCAAGCCCTTCAGTCCAGCTCTCACTAGCTTGGAAGAGGGAGCCTCAAGCAGGATGTATACAATTTACAGGGCAGCCAGCCCAGGGGGCTGCAATTCCTCATGGAATCAAGTGAAATCAGCTGATGGAGAGTTCATCAATGTAGAACTGAGGATGAACTGAGCCTACTTGTCAACCGGGGGCCTGATCTGGTTGACACATCAACCCATACACTGACACATCGGCCCAAAACTCATCCAGATGAGCCAAAACGTCTTGAGGAGAGAGGGAGGGCGAAATTCCCCATAAAGGATGCTCAAGATCAACTCTGGATCTGATTTGATCACCTCCTTCAGTCAAGGATTTGTCAGATCTAGTCAATCTACTTCAGATCTGATTGATTTCAATCAAATCGGTTGAGAATCCACTGATTTATTGATTTTGGATTTGCTCCATTATTCATCAATTTATTAATTAAAATAATCAATAATTGATTTTTGGGGCTTTCTGACCTGAGTGATGGAAAATCACTCAAAACTAGGAAACAGTGGGTCCATGGGTTTACATGGTGCTCTTAGCTTGAAAATGAGCACCTACATGACTAAAACTGATTATTTGGCCCACTTTTATTACAAAATCAAATTTTCTAATTAAACTATTAAAAAATAGCCTAAGTTTTGGAAAAATTAAATTTTAATAAAAAACACTGAAAAAACTGAAAAATTGAAAAATTGAAAAACACCTAGAGGGACTTAGACATGTTCATATGACTCAAAAATGATGTCTAGCATGTTTATACATTGACACATAGACTCTAACCTCAATAGGCCTAAATGCCAAGCCGACCACCCCAACTTTGGAGGTATGGAGTGAAAAACTCAGAAATTATCAGTCATTTGTTCAACAACCAATAATAACCAAGGGAAAAAACACCCTAGGCTGATCGGATTGACAAATAAAGTCTAAGAGACTGAGTCTTTTACAGACACTATCATGCTAGAACATTTATTACAATTCCCCCATGGGGTATGAACATGTGATATGATACAACAAGCACTTCCCAGAAGTACTTCCAAAGGTCTTTTTGAAGTCCGAACAAGTTAACCCTGTCCGGTTCATCGGGCTCGCTTGATAAAAACCACTAAGTACAACTTAGGTGGTAACATTTCGGCTCCAACTATGGGATGTGTGCTCGATCTAGTCTTTAAGGCAAGGAGAGGATACGAGAACACCAGAATCTCTGGTTGATATACCCTGTAAAAACATCTCAACTTGACAAGAAAAACCTTAGTAGCACAAGTTTTATAAAAAACCAAATGAACCATTAAGCTAATTTATTTAAACAAAATAAATGTAACTAACTAAAAGAAGTAAAGTTTTATTATCACTAAGTATAAAATAGAAATGCAGAAAGTAAATGCTCTCTTTCAAGGAGCTTATTTTCCTACTCTAATCGTGATATAAAAAGGGTTAAGTGTAATCAGAAATCCAGTGTAACCACCTAAGCATTTTATTAACATAAAAAAAAAATTCCTTGTCCTTGGTTACCAGCCAAAGTAAGGATACCTTATTCAGAAAATGCAAACCTGCGTGATGATTCAGGATGGGCGGGATGGATGGGAGATCATAGGCATGAACAATGTCATAAAAATTCTTCCCAAACTTGTATGTGCTCATGCAGGCTGCTTCTATCCATGACTGGATAGGACTGATATACCAATCATAACGATGAGGTAAACTGACTACATCATCATACTGATCATCGGGGCTTATCAAATGATAACTCGTTGCACAAGCCCCAAGTAGCTCCAAATCATAAGGAACCTCTATATGTGAAAAAGATGGCTGAGACTGATTTTCCATTGATTGCATCACATCTGACTTTTCACAATATTGTTTCTCAATGTCTTCATTGCTGATACCCTTGTGCGGCTCTACATGGTATGATTTTGAATGATCACATGAAAATTCTGAATGCTCCTCTTCCATACTAAGGTTTTCCCAGGCATCCAGATCCATGCTCCCCTCTATGGATGTATCGTAGATTGGACTTCCACAAATTTTTGAATAGACACTCCCATTGTTGGACATATCATGTATGGGATTCTCCATAATATTTTCACAAGTTGGTTTATCTATGAATTTCCAATAGTCATCACTCCCATCCATGTCGTATGTGGGGGACTCTTCATCCATGGCATCATGCTCCTGCCTATCCATGTCCTCCTTGTATTCATAACAATCTTCTTTAGATAAAATGTTACAAGGCAATAAACTTTCCAAACCTTCATCAATATGTGGAGAACAAGGTTTACTGTCACCACACACCATATTGATCTTATCATAAGTTTCTTTATAGGCTTCTGTTATGATACCATGAATAGGATCTTCAATATTATCTTCAATCAAGGAAAATTTTTGGACATATTCAATGGGATCACTTGGTATGTGTTGCTCAGTGGACTTCTCTAGAGGGCTTTCTGGAAAAGTATCAGCATTGCAACACACTTGAGAAGATACCAAATCTTCATTGTCTTCAGCTATGGTGACATGAGGAGAGTCTTCAACAATGTGTTCCATCATGGGCTCCTCCTGAAACTCTTCAATATGATCATCTTGGATTTTCCCTTCTTCAGAATCTTGCTGTGTATTGGTAGATACCTCATTTTCTTTAAGAAGATGCTTAATTTCTTCATTTCTTAAATAACTTCTAGGATGCTTTTTTATGGGAGTATCATGGACTTCCTCTTTACTTAAATGTTCAAGAAGTGATTCCAAGTCTTCAATACCTTGTATCATGGAAAAAGGTCCATCATATGCTTCTGTGTGATACTCTATCCCATATAGGTAGAAGGTACAGATCTTTTCAAGGAGCCTTTTTAAACCATTCATACTACCCCTACCATCATGCCACTGCTCTAAAAACATCCAAAGGAAGCTTGGAAAAGAGTTTATACATTTATCAGGAAGGCTTTGATAGAACCAATAACAAGCCTCACCCCGAAAAGTACTAGCAAACATTTGCATCATATCGTCTTCATGAAAAATATTGAAGTCAACAATCAACTGAAGGAAAGATATGACATGCCAGATGGCTGAGTCACCATAATCTCCATAAAAAGCTGGAAGCCAGTTATATGCATCCGCCAAACCATCACAACAGTTAGGAAAACCCGGGATGTTTGAGAAATCGATATTTTGAAACCTTAAGGCTAAATGGGCACCATATTTCTCCTTTAATTCATCCAAAATAGTATCCATTTGATATAATGATTAAACCTTGTACTGACAAGGTGGAGCTGTCATGTGATGAGATTTAAAGGTTTTAACATGTCGCATGGGCTCATCTACACACAGCAAAACCTCACAAGTTTATGAGATAACAGGGTTTTATCCCTTCAATGGAGTCGCCATGTGAAAAAGAAAAATAAGCATTTATAAATCTCTTCACAAAAAAATATTTTTTTCTTTTCTTTGTAAAAAAAAATTGGAAAAAAGGTCAGTGGAGTCGCCAGATGAAAATTAAAGATCTACTCTAAGAATTCATCAAACAAAGCAAAAACAAAAAGAAAGAAAACCAAAAGTCGTACTCGGGAATAAAAAGATTTATCCCCGGCAATGGCGCCAAAAAGTGTTGCCGCCTTTCACACACCTGGGTCACGTGGTAGAAATCTTCAAGCCACTTGGTGTGTCCTGGGGGGCAAGTCTTGAGTCAAGGCTGTCACCTTGCTCTTGACTCCTCCGTTTAGGCTCAACTCCTAATGAAGCCAAGGGGGGTAGACCCTATTAAGTTACTAAGGATGATTACTTAGTGTGGTGATATTAAACTGAATCAGTTACTTAGGAGTTTGAATATTTTAACTATAGACAATTGAAGATGACAAGATACGAAAATAAACACACGAAAGCACAAAGCTGATAAAAAATATATATATGAAGCAAAAATGACCAGTGCCTTAATAATGGAGTCAAATCAAAGAGATCAATGTGCTTGCATGTGCTTGGAGTGAATGTTTTGCGATTGCATCTTGGTATGTTTTAAGTTAAAATTGAAGTATGAATTGATTAAATTAGGCTATGGGGGGACTCCAGATATACCCGAGAGTACTTGGAGTATGTCCAAAACAAAACCTTTATGGCTACCCGCAAGGAATATGTGGGATGAAATGGAGTCTCTGGGGCTATTGTTCGTAACGCACCCATTAGGGTGTGATAGAGATCGGCGCCCCGAGGTCACTTTTCAGTAAGTTCCCACTTCCTTTGGGTATTTTGCCACCGTAGAGGTTCGATCGAGGTGTTGGATTTTTACCTGATGGTTTGTCAATTGGGGAGAGTGGGTCATAATAATGCTAGTCACCCAAGTGATTTTGATACAGCTCAACTGATTGGACGAACCGCAACCAAGTGCAGAGCATTCACACTTGAGTCTTGTAAATTTTAATAAGTTTTAACTAAGTGTTCTTGTTTAAAAGAAAAAATCCTCCAAGAACCTCTTTCGATCCAAGTGGATCTCAATCGGGGAATAGAGCAGGGGTTAATTTTAAATTGCTGATAAACAAAAGATGAAAAATAAAACAACTACACAAATCTGGTTTTCTGATTAATCCTACCATGAATCTCTTTCCCCTTGCGGGTCACTCGGGAAATCGTGGGGTAAGTATTATGATTACTTTGAAATGTAATATATGGAGTATGGAATTAACAACAAGATCAAGTACACTACCCTGCAAATCATATCAATTCTAGTGAAAAATAAATAAGAAGAAAATGACGAAAATGACACCGACGCGAATCCCCCCAGGGGGGATGGGGAATGGGCTCGAAAGAGCCTATTCAAAGAATGATTTTATTACAGTGGTTAAAATATAAAATAAATGATAAATAAGTGCTTTATTGGTCCTTATACAAGCTGAAACCAAGATCTTACAGTTATACAAAAATTTTACAAATTTTGTGACAAAAGAGAGACCCCTGGGGGGATTTGAGTGCTCCAAAAGGAACTTTGGATAGAAGCTTCCTTTATTCTCTGTCATACCTGCTAAAGGAAAGTGAGTGTGTTAGAATAAAAAATTCCCAAAAGAACTTTAATAGTACCTTTTGGTCAACCTACTTTATCTCAAAAAATAATGAAATTAAACTAGCTAAACCGACGAAAAAGGAACCAAGGAAAGCAAGCTTTCCTTGGGATCTTGGCTTGCTGTTTGTGCAGCCAATTAAAATGCACTGATATTGCAGAATATTAAACTTATTGAACAGAAAATGAAACTACCTTAACAGCAAGCTATGAATTTTCACTAAATTACTTGCGGAAATAAGATACTTTAGGCTAGATCTCTTGAGATTGAACTTTATATGCAAAACGAAACTGAGATCCAGAAATTGGAAGGGATCTTGATAATTAGATCTATGTTTGTTTTTATTGATGAGATATATCATATTAATAAGAAGCCTTTAAAGTAACCAGTTTGAGGAAAGTTTAATAATTTTTAAAGGAGAGAAAGGGGAAGAAAGGTGCTTGTTGTTGAAGCAGATCTGCAGAGGGAACTTGGTAGAGAAGCACCGAGGGGCACGATCTTAGAAATCTCTGCTGGAAATCAATGGAATCAAACCTGAACCGTAGATCTTCCAGCCACGGCAAACCTGTAAGCTACAACACAACTCCTGCAGACAGAACTATCAGATCTGAAGATACATATGAGAAAGGGATGATACAGTATGAAAATAACCTTATTTAACATACAGGTATTAACTCATTCAAACATATGCAACAAATAGAAAGTAATTAATCTTACTTACAATGATCTATCCTTATGATTTCAGAAACCATTCAGGCAGACAATAATTAAGTGCAAAAAATTGAAAAAATAGTAGTTTCACCTCAAATGCAACAAGACAATGACAATCCACACATGAAAGGTACTCCACAACTGAGCCTCCAAAGCTTCTCTTTATTTCAACAAATGAAAATTAGTACATAGTTACAATGGCAAGCCCTTCAGTCCAGCTTTGACTAGCTTGGAAGAGGGAGCCTCAAGCAAGATATATAAAATTTATAGGCCATCCAGCCCAGGGGGGGTGCAATTCCTCATGGAATCAAGTGAAATCAACTGATGGAGAGTTCATCAATGTAGAACTGAGGCTGAACTGAGCCTACTTGTCAACCGGGGGCCTGATTTGGCTGACACATCAACCCATACACTGACACATCAGCCCAAAACTCATCTAGATGAGCCAAAACGTGTTGAGGAGAGAGGGAGGGCGAAATTCCCCATAAAGGA
>LPNX011175422.1:18804-34137 GCA_001517045.1 Pseudotsuga menziesii
TATTCGAATGATCTAAAAAAAATTACCAAAATATTAAATAAAATATTATTTATTCAATATTCAAAAATAAAATTAAACATTTTCATCGATATCAAAACTTCTATTAATAATTCTATCAAAACTTTTATTAATAATTATAGAAATGAATTGAAACCACGTATATATAGCCTTTGAAAGAAAACCACTTTCCCAATAAATAAAAACCACTCTCATTCTATGTTGCACCAAATAACCTCATCTTACCTAATCATAAGGAAGCAATAAATAATCATTTTGTACTTAGTCCTTCGATTGATTGCATTATTCACACCATTAAATAATCATTTTTCTTAGTCCTTCTAGGGTGTTGACTTTGTATTATTCACAACACAAGACTAAGTAAAATAATTTTTCCTTAGTCCATTTAGGGGGTTGAGTTTGTATTATTCACAACAAAAGACTAAGTAAGACGCTCAAAAAAAAAATAAATCGACTTGGTAGCAAGTTTATTGTTATCATAAAAATTTTATAATTAGAAGAATGTTTAAACAAATTGATATAATTTAATAAATACCAAGGTTTTAAATGATAGATATAAGCTTGTTCTATATGGAAGACGGTATATTGTAGTTCCTTTTTCTTATTGGGATTGGGATAGTATGAAATATAATTTGGGTTTTTCTTATAGGTTGGGTGGGGTTTTTATTAAGGATTATGATGTTTTTGGAAGTATTAAATTTGTTTGTTAATGAAAAAAATGGTAAAAAGTAAAGTTTGATGATTTTTGGAAGGTTATAAGAAAATTATATTAAATGTAAAAAGTCTTAGTTTTATAATACAGTTTGAAGGGGTAGGAAAATTTTGTAACAGGTTATTTTTTATTCATATGAATATCAAGTAACTCATTTTTTCCTTGTTTGAAAAACAAAGGTGTTATAGGATAATTTAAATAACATTTTTTTTAAAATTTGGATCTTGTGTTGTTACATAGAATTATTAATATCCAACTAAATAATGTGTTATAATATATTAATATATTTTAAAATAAAAGTTATAATGTAATAATATATTTTAGAATAAAGGTTTATTATCTGTTAGAGTCTACATCTATTTAGAGAAATGTTAACATTTGTAAAGTCCGTTCTCAAAGAGTAAGTGTCACAAAGCTAGAATTGAATCCAAGTGGAGAGGATAACAACACACCTCTCAAACCATGTGATCTACATTCAATTGACAAATATAATAGATTAATATATTGATATCTATTTAATATATTATTATTATTATTATATATGTGTTATTATAATTATGTCGATATGCGTTTTTATTTGAGATTTGGGGTGGATTATGGCCTATGTTTTTTCATCTACAGACGAGGATGAGGCAAGTGTATCGTCGAGATTGATTCTATGACAGTCGTTCAAAATTCAAAATAAACAATTATATATAAAAAAATGAATATAAAAAATATTGCTAGCTAGCTGATGAATAGATAACTGGTATCAATGCATGGATAACTCATAGCCGATGAATGGGTAACCAACAGTTCATGACAGATAACTAGAAGAATGTGAGATAAAAAGAAAAAGAATATAAAATTGAATTGATAGTTGATAAATGGATAACAGGAAGAATGCTGGTGATAACATGCCGACAATGGATAAGTCACAGTTGAACTCGTTTAACTAGAAGAATACGAGGAATAAAAAGATAATTCCAAATTGTCTTCCATTTCATAACTATATCTTAACCATTTGATCCATATCGACGTGACCCAACCACAAACTGTGTGGGTGTGCTAGTATTAATTACGTCGATAGACATTTTTATTTGAGATTTGGGGTGGACTAGGGCCTACGCTTTTTTATCTACGGATGAGGATGTGACAAGTGTATCGTCGAGATTGAATCTATGGTAGTCGTTCAAAATTCGAAATAATCACTTATATATATATATATATATATATATATATATATATATATATATATAATAATAAGTGGTATCTAGATGATGAATGTATAACTTGACTAGTAGCAATGCACAGATAACTCAAAGCTGATACATAACCAACAATTTATGGGAGATAACTAGAAGAATGTGAGATTAAAAAAATTATAAAAAATAATTGATAATTGATAAATGGATAAGAGGAAGAAAATATGTGATGGATAACTCATAGTTGAACCAGTTTAACTAGAAGAATATGAGGAATAAAAAAATAATTTCCATTTCATAACTATGTCTCAATCGTTTGATCCCTATGGACTTGATCCAACCACAAATTATGTGGATGTGCTAGTATGCCAGCATACATCCAAATCCTAGGCTCTATCAAGAAGGATCAAATCTTTGGAGGTGCAAACCTCTTCTTAAGTATTGCACTCAGCTATCAACTTTGATGTGATTGGGAACAAAAGACACATCTTTTTATTTAAGGCAGACATATAATATTTTTATTATTGATTTAATACTATTTATGGCCGAGACATAAAAAAATTTATTATTTTTTTATTTTGTTAGGAAAGAACATTACAAGATCACCCCTATACATGGTTTTAAAACCATGTGCGAGGCCCTCCTAAAACCATGGGTTGTTTAGGAGGCCTTGGGCATGGTCTTAAAACCATTTGCAACTATCTACAATAAAACCATGGGTTGTTTAGGAGGCCTTGCACACTGTTTTAAAACCATTTGCAAGGCCCACCTAAACCATGTAAAATTTAACCATGGGTTGTTTAGGAGGCCTTGCACATGGTTTTAATACCAAATTTGCAAGGCCCTCATAAACCATGTACAATAAAACCATGGGTTGACCGACACTTTTTTTTTGGCGGATAATTAATTTATTTTTTTATTGTTTTGTTAGGTAGGAACAATACAACATCTCCCCCATATTATGTTGTTTTGTGGTAGACATTTATTTTGAAGGATAATTAATTTTTTTATTTTTTATGGCTTAACATTTATAAGAGGAACGTTACATAACATTACAAGATCTCCCCCATAGCGAACTATACAGTGCCTCTCCACGCAATTATAATTTGTGAGTGTGCTAGCATTATCATTATTTCACTTCACTTTGCTAAGAGGCATCCAAGCTCAATGGAGTCTCATATAAATTTGGTGGAAGCATCCTACTTGTGGACATATAGTTTTTCTAGAGTTAACCTTTATCTTCTTGTAAGATTAACCTCCCCATAAGGTCATAAGGTTAACCTTGACTTAATTTGGAAAAATAAATAAATTAACATATTATAATATAATATGTTATAAAATATTGATATATATTTAATATAAATAATAATTACTTGTAAAATTATAAAAATTTAATAATATTAATTACATTATAAATATAATAATAAAAATAATAAGTTAATAATAATAAAAATAATAATAACATGTCATGATTTTTGTGGAATCCATACCTGTTGCTGTTATCTATGTCAACTCTCTAATAATTAAAAGGGCTTACTACTGCATTGAATTGGAATTTCGTTCCACATCAAACACCTTCCTCCTTCCTTCCTCCCTCGTAATTTTGACCACACAACCGGCGTGATAAGCCCTTCCATATGACCGGGTCTCAGCGACCATTCCGCGGCAAAGCTACGACTGGACACGTGGAACCCCGAATGCCTCCAATAATATCACGCGGATTCTCCCGATCATCTAAATCGGAATGCCAAGTCAAATAGGAACGCTCCACGTAACGGCGCTATGTCCCGGCGCCGCAATCGTGGTCAAGAAGTTGGAAAAAGAGCCGTTAAACAGCTGTTTCACAAGCAGTATGGTAAGCAGCCGGCCGGTCAAACGGGGCAGGCTTTCAGTGCCACGTCTAGAACTTTCATCTCGTATACGAATACGCATACGGTGACGTCATATACGGGTAAGAAAAAAGATAGAAATATGGTTTTTTATTGGTTGGCCGGCCCTCCACGCACTGGAAAACCGAAGGCCGCAAGGCTGGAAAGGCAATTGAATGACGGAAGACAAAGTCGGGACAACCACGTTGTATAACATACGCGACGGGAGCTTCGTCCGACACGCCATTCCAACGCTGAGAGCCCTGTAGTACAGCCGGTGAATACAGGTATATATATATCCGCTTGTTTGTACTTATTATTCTATTAACCGTTAAAATTCATGAACGGGCGGAATCTGAAAGATTTGGAAGCGAATACATCGCTTGAGTTTAAAGATCGGCCATTGAAGGACGAAATACGACATAAGTCCAATAAATTAAGGAATCCTGGAGCTTGATTTGGTTCAGCGTTCAAGCGAAAATCGCGTATTGTTTCGGAGATTTGAAGGTTTGAAGCGGCCGTTTCGTATTGATAAATTTTCTGTTTTGATTTGGAAAAGGGAAGGGGTTTGAGTTTGCTTATTTAAGATCTAGGGTTTGAGTACTTAAGTGGCGGATTTGGTGGCCGGCCGTCTTGAATTCGATGGCCATGATGTCTGCGAGGAAGAAGCACCTTTCGATCGGGGGTTACATCCCCCCTGTAACGCTTTCGCCGATGTCTCTAGTGAATGCGCTCCTGGTTCTTGCGCAGGAGATCGCTCGGTGTCCGAAACCCCAGGCCTGCCAGAGGAAAAATACCGCCGGCATCACGAGACGGATAAAGGTTTTGTCTCTCCTGTTCGAAGTTGTGAAGGATTCGACGGTGCCGCTGCCTCCGTCGGCCGTATTATGTTTCAATGAGCTGTATATTATGTTACAGAGGACCAAGCTTTTTCTCGAGGATTGTAGCGAGAGCAGCCGGGTTTGGTTACTGATGCAAGGGGAAAGTATAGCGTACAAATTTCATGAATTGAATCAAGACATGGCGACTGCCTTGGATGTTCTTCCTTTGAAATTGTTAGATGTCGTGGAGGACGTCAGGGAGCAGGTCGAATTGGTGCAGAGACAGGTGAGACGTGCGAAATTCACCGTTGATCCATTTGAGCAGCGGCTTCGGAAAGACGTTCTTGCGGTCTTGGATGAATTCGAGAGAAAAGTAACGCCTGACTCTGCAAAATTAGTAACAATTTTCGATTTCTTGGGGTTGAAAGATGCGAGGGATTGCCGGAACGAGATTCAATGGCTGGAAGAGGAGATTCGCGATCAGAGCAGCGGTGGAGGTCCGGAGGCGACAGTTTCTTTGATGAACAGCTTGATCAGCTTAATTCGATATTGCAAATGCGTTTTATTCGGTGTGTCCGAGATTGAACAGGTCGAGAAGATTTCCAATCCGGCGACTGAAAATCACGGCGAGGACAGTTACGCTGTTCCCGACGATTTTCGATGCCCGATTTCTTTGGATTTGATGCGCGATCCGGTCATCGTCTCGACGGGGCAAACTTACGATCGGCTTTCGATCAATCGTTGGATCGAGGACGGCCATTCCACATGCCCGAAGAGCGGCCAGGTTTTGATCCATAAAGACCTCGTTCCAAATTACGCTTTGCATAACCTGATTCATCAATGGTGCGAAGAGCACGGCGTCCCGTTTGAGAAGCCGGAAAAAAGCAACCGAAACATTTCGATGGATAGCGTCGCCAACACCAAAGCAGCGCTCGAGGCGACTAAAATGACGGCCGCCTTTCTGGCAGGAAAGCTTTCCACCGGCACGCCGGAAGTCCAGAAACAGGTCGCTTATGAGCTCCGTTTGCTCGCAAAGTGCGGGATGGATAACCGTGCCTGCATCGCAGAGGCCGGCGCGATTCCGCTGCTGGTGCCCCTGCTCTCATCTGAAGACCCTAAGACGCAAGAAAACGCTGTTACCGCGCTGTTGAATCTTTCGATCTACGAGAACAACAAGGCCGTGATAGTCGAAGCTGCCGATTCTTTGGATTCGATTATCCACGTCCTTAAGTCCGGCCGTAGCGTGGAAGCGAAGGAGAATGCGGCCGCCACGCTCTTCAGCCTCTCTGCCGTAAGCGACTACAAGAAACTCATCGGAGAGATGCCAGACGCCATCCCGGCACTCGTCGAACTGCTCCGCGACGGAACCCCGCGCGGCAAGCGGGACGCCGTGTCGGCACTGTTCAATCTCTCCATTAACAAGATCAACGCGGCCAGGGTCGTTGAAGTGGGCGCTGTGCCTCTGCTGGTTAAGCTTCTGAAGGACGATGACGGTGAACGGCCAGGCCTGACCGATGATACTCTAGCCGTGCTCGCAGTTCTTGCCGGGCAGCGGCCGGGACTGGCCGCCGTTAGCCAGACGCCGGCGATTCCGGTCCTGGTTGGCCTGCTCCGCTCAGCTTCTCCGAAGGGTAAAGAAAACGCCGTGGCGGTTCTTTTGTCGCTTTGCCGTCACGGAAGCGGCACCGTTCTGAACACCGTGACGACGGTGCCTTCCCTTGTGCCTTCCTTGTACATTCTTCTCACGACAGGCACTACCCGCGCTAAGAGAAAAGCCACCTCATTGCTGAAGATTCTGCAAAGATGGGAGCCTATCAGAACTTCCACCGTTGCTTCCACCGATGCTTCCACGGTTGCTTCCACCGTTGTTTCCGCAGTCGCTTCCACCGTTGCTTCCCATTCCATGATTTCTGCTTCTCGAACTGCAATGGCGGTCGTCGAACCGATACGGTAATTCGCGTATTTAACTTTTTATTCAAGTGAAAAAAAAAATTTCCCTGGATCTGTCTTCTTGGTGAAAAGTTACCAAACCATTGCAGAGGGTTATTTATTTTTTTGGGGGGATTTTGGTTTGGTGAATCAATGGCTGCAAGTGGTTATTTATGCAAGTGGTTATTTATACAGTTGATGTTTGGTTTCATATTCTTTTTAAGAATATTTATTAAGATGAAAGGTTAATACTGCCGTCTTGCAAACGAAAGACTGCATCTCATCAATAAGATCAGAGTTGTATCTAAATTTCTGTCCACAGACAGATGACTATTTCTACCACAGATGACTATTTCTATGGCTCCATCTGTAAATGTTCTGGCATTAATCTTTTGCTTTTTTCCAGTGTTGAATTTGCGTTTCTGTGTATTGGTTTCAATAAAATTATTTGTGATATGTTTTTCTATTTATAAAACTTTAGTTTTGCATTTCCCTCCATGAATGTCGAAGCCGGAGTCTCCTACTCTAACGCAGTTTGGAGGATATTATTCATTTTCGCAACAGAATCTAGAAAAGCGTTATAAAAATAAAAATAACACAAGAAGTTAGTTCTTGAATTATAAATTATGGCAATAATGGCCTATTATATTGGTCCATTGGAATCCATTATTACCTTTGTATCATATTTTCAATGATACAAGACAGGTCGCAGCGGCCTCTGAGCAATAAATCAGGGTTCTATTTGTATTGAGTATCCACATAGACATCAACCCACCTTAAACTTAATATGAAAACACCAATGTTAACCACCTTTGGAACAAACCCAAATCATATCAAATTTTCGAAATTCCATTGCGCAGTGATTCAAGTCAATTCCTACATCCATTCAAGTCAACTACTACATCCATTAAATGATTAGTATATAGTTTTACTTTATATGTTAAATATATAGAGAGAACTTGCTCTATCATTTGGTAATAAGTTTACTATCACTTTGAGACCTTGAACTGGGCATTTGAATTAAGGGGGGCTGAAGTTCTCAAAGTAAAGCAAGCATCGACGTGGAGTGAGAATAATTTTTTTATTCCAAGAATGGACGTGGAGTGAGAATATATTTTTGATTTTTTTAATGTGATAAATTAATTTAAATGGAATTTGGGAGTTTGATCAAGGTTTTCTAAGAGTTTTCTTTTAATAAAATGAATTAATTAAAAATTACATATCAACGAGTAGGATATTTTTTCTCAAATGGAGTGGATTAATAGAAAATAACGTGTATATATATATTTTAAAAATGATTAAAATTATTTATAATATTATTTTATTTTACATAATAATATATATTTTATTTTTAATAAATTTGTTAAAATTATTTATGTATTTTTTTTGTTAATTTTTAAAATATATCAAATTGAATTAATTACAATATGTCTATACATTCTCTAGATTAAATTGATTATGAGATATTACATAATGGTATATTGATTGCATCAATATAAAAATTGTTATTAACATGTTGGTTGGTGTCATAATTTCATATAATAATATGATGTTATTTGATAACTATTATAATTTTAATAAATTTTAAATTGGACTTTATAATATCTTGTTATAAGTTGATTTTTAACAATTATAATTAATATGTTATGATTGGGAAGAAGCATATATTGCTTAACAAAGACTTTTCAATCTTCACAAAAAAACATATTTTAAAAGAATCATCTAAATTTTCATGGTGTATAGACATTATCTCATTATGACCTACTATTATTAATTTGAGAGCACCATGGTATCATGGCTCAAGAAGTGGAGAAGATCAAAACAAATAAGTTTGTTTTATTGTTAATGTTCAATATTTTGGAATGCAACAAATTTAATTCATTTCTACCAGAGAATTATAGAGAATAAATAAATAACTAGTTGTTAAAGATGCACTAAGAGAATAAATAAATAACTAGTTGTTAAAGATGCACCAAGAGCAGATCAAACTAACAATTTCAATGATGTTGTCAATGATGATTGGTGTTAAGGGTGGATCTCTTTTGGATAGCGAGGTGCAATGGAATTTAATTATTTGAGGATGAAGTGTCAAAAATTGCTTACTTCTTTTTTCACATTAGTTATTGTTATATATTTTTGGAACTTAATTTTTGAGAATTAAGTGTCAAAAATTGTTTTTTTCTTCTTTATATATTAGTTATTTTCATATTTTTTTTTGTTACAATTGATAACTCTACTTTTATATTTATTGATATTATAGTTACTTAGTTATGGTTTCTTTAAACTTTTTTGTTTTTTATTCTTTTTTAATTTATAAATTTTAGTTAAAAAATTATACAAATTTAAAAACATACATTCCTTTCTTTTATATAGATTAAGTCCAATTTCTATTCAATATAACTTAACTAATTATTATATATTACAAGATACCCATAATAACTATGTTAATATGGGAAGCACCAACTAAAACAATTTTATTTCATATAATATTATTAATTATAATTGAAAAACTTCATCAATCACATTGTATCACATTTTTAATGATAATTAAAACACTTAAACTTAGAGTTTAAAAATTAATTAACCACATTATTATATAAAAAAATTAGAAGCCAAAAAATAAAATTAAAAATTAAAAAAAAAACTTACTAAAATTATAAAGAAAATATGTTAAAATATTTTACTTTATTTTAAATTTGTTAAAATGATTAATATGTTTAAAATTCTCCTCAAATTTTATAAGTACATAATTTTAATATTCAAAACAACAATTGCATATATTTGAATTCATCTTTTAATTAATTGATTACAAGTACTAATTTTATATTTTATTATACCCATCTAATTAATTAGAATCGGTTCTTTGAGTCACTAATCTAATTACGTCGATATACGTTTTTATTCGAGATTTGGGGTGGATTACGAATTATGCTTTTTAATCTATGGACGGGGATGAGCCAAGTGTACTCTCAAGAATGAGTCTATGGCAGCCGTTCAAAATTCAAAATAAACAATTATAAAATATATATATATAATAACTAGTAGCTAGCTAATGAATAGATAACCAACAACTCATTTCATGTGACTTTCAATCTTGACAAAGCATATTTCAAAAGAATCTAAATTTGCAATCTTCAAAAAGCATATTTCAGAAGGAACAAAACTTTGGTGTATGTCAATGTTCAACATGTAAGGTAACAAATTGTAAGTGGTGTTTAGGGTGGATTTTCTTTGGAAGGTGAAGTGCACCAAAGCTCAAAGCTCAACTCTTAGGTATGAATTGACAAAACAAATTTACTTGTTTGTAATTATTGATATTATGGTCACTTAATTATAATCTCTTTTTAAATAATATGCTTGCACATCCTTTTTCCATTTCCAAGATGGTGACTAATTTAGACAATAAATTTATTGTGCATATGGATTGAGTTAATAAGTGGACAAACTTAACATTTATGATAGGCTTTCTTTCTTTCTTTCCATTGATTCCTATCAATTAAGTGGAACTATAGCTTCCCACAAAATTCCAATAAATTGTGGAAAATTTTAAATGGAAAAGGTAATGCTATAGAGTATTAATTAACTTACTCCTATTTCCCCCGTATACAAGTGATGATGAGGGCCCAATTCGATAGGGGGTGGCACGAGATGGGCACATGTCTGGGGTACGTGGAGATCGCAGAGTTTAATCCAATCTTTATGGAAGAAACTGGGAATGGGTCTGGAATTGGTTGATCTACCTATAGGTATGACTGTTGCTACATAATATGTGATTTCTTTCAGGTTGTTACATGGGGAATTAAAATTTGGGACGACGGATTACCAAGGAATACAAATGCTAAGCAAGAAATCTGGGAATCGTATTTTTTTATCATGTAAATTTATGGCCCCGGTCTTTTAAAGTTGAATTTGGGGTTGCTCAACTCGGACGATGAATTTGTAACTGCAATGTTGGGTCCTTAAGCGAGTTGCCAGTTTGTCGAGGCTCCTATAATCAGTGGTCCGGGCGACTGCATGAAGACAAGAGAGAGGAAGATGAGGCAAGGGGAGAAAGGCAAGAAAGAAGTGGCTCAGCCGCAGGTTACAAGAGAGCGAGCTAGAGCGATAGAGGATGCAAATTTTTACTAATAGGACATGTATCCCGAAGGAGGTTCAGGAGGAGATTGATGTGGCTAAGCAAAATTTATTGGAAGAATGTAAAACATGAAGCTTCTGGAAGACTTCGAGGAGTTGGCATAGTGGGGGTTGGACTTGGGCACCACTATAGGTCGCCTAGCTTTGCATGAGAGAATAGTGGCATTGTTTAGGGCGATGAAGGGGCTTTCAATGTGGGTCTTTCTCGATAGATGGGAGAAAGAGAAGGGAAACAAGGAATGAGTGCGGGCCTGGAAAGAACACAACTGAGATTTCTTATTAATGCATAGGAAAATAAAGGTGATTGCCAACAAGAGGGGGATTTTTTTCCACGTGTCTTCCTATGGGAGGGGTAGGTGCTCTGCTACTCAGTCTTCAAAGACGACCAATCATTTAGGAAACATTCAAGGGTAGAGGAACTCTGACTCAGGAGATGCAACTGAAGGCCACAAAATCCAGTGAAATTCAGGGGTTTATTCCCATTTCCTTTTTTGTAATGCATGTGAGGTGTCCAATGGTCATATGTCAGTGTCGAACTGTAATAGTCATCAATGTTTTGTGTGGGGATCATTTGATAGGTTTTATGGTGTCGATAGAATAATAGTAAGAGCTTGGTCCATGCGCAAATGGCCCCACTTCGGTGGATGGTTATGAGTGATAGATGGTAGAAGAATGAACTCCGTGTAGTCATTCCAATCAGTTTCTTTAGCTTTGGTTTTGTGAAGGACTTGTAACTATGTAATCTTTTCATGTTAATGTAATATAGTCTTACTTTAAAAAAAAACTTACTAATTCATATCCTATTAAAATTTACAAATTAAAAAAATTGGTCAAAATATAATATGAATAACACATTTTCTTAGTTTTAAATTTTGGTCATTATCATGATAGTTATTTCAACTTACCAATAAACTATATCTTGATAAATATATTATTAAAGAAAAAAAACTATATATTTAAAATTAGTTTTTAAATGCATTTAAAAAAAACCAAAATAATTTTACTTAATTAATTAAAACTTTACTAAAACTACACATCAAAATCAACCTCCCATATATGTTAGAATTATCATGGTAAAATAATAATAGATATCTTGTGGTCATTATAGTGCCCTCATTTTCATAGCATGGTGGGCAAACCATAACCGTGACATATAGTGATACACAAAATAAGGGTACAAGTGAAGTAATATTGACTTTGCTTGTTGAAACCACAAATGATATAGTTTTAACTGCCTTAATCGATGGCAACCACTTAACTCAATGGAGATATAGTGATTAAGGAATTATCTCATATATACCCTACCCCTCTATCACAAGTCAAACAAACAGATGAACATATGAGCTTCACATTTAAATGTGAATTGCCATGACACACAAGATTAAACATATGAAGTGACATTTTTGTCAATGAGTAGTCACCATTTTGGATTTCATGGGTTATTTTTTTTATTTATTATATTTTATTAATAATATTATATACTAAATTAGTGAATTGATATCACATTATATGAGTATTATTTGGAGTATTTTTTTTTAAATAGATTTAAAAAAATTAAATAGATTTAAAAAATTTAAAAAAATCAAAATATGTAAAAACTTATAACATTATATTATAAAAAATGATTAATGTGATTAAATAAAATGCTTTATTTATATTATGTTTTTGGTCCCATAAACATGTGGATTTGTAAAAGTAAGTTTTTTGCTAAATTATTGTAGTTAAAAGTATAAATTTTACATTAATTTAAGTATTTTTAGTTATATTTTTAGTTGCAGAGAAAAAACTATTAATATCAATAATAATGTGGAGTAAATCACCAATTTATGAATTTTATTATGTTAGAAAACTATATATATATATATATATATAATTTTAAGTGTTTAATGTCTATGGTATATAACTTTTATTTAATATATTTTAAATAACTATTAACTTATAAAAATAAAACCTTAAAATTAGGGAGTAGCCACTTAATTTAATCATAAAAAAATACTATACATATATAAATTTTAAAAATTAGATTTTTAATCAATTTATTAACAAAATACTTACTCATAATTTTGTAAGGATAATATCATGTTTTTTGATAACTCTTTCTTAGACATCATTGATGCATTTTCCATAGATGCTAAGTAGCACTCTATGATACCTTTACATGTTGATTTTCAACAATTACAATTTATGAGATATGATTTGTTCCAAGCTTGAGAGAATAAGTGTATGTTTCTTACTTTTAAGATGTGGATTAAGGGTTGGGGAGGTAGGTGTGGGGGAGATCTTACTTGATCTCGGAGGACAAACGGTAAAAACCTTCGCTTGGGTGCTAGGCCACAAGACGAACAATGAGGCTGAGTGGATGGCACTAATGCAGGGCTTGGAATTCTTAGACGTAATAGCCATCTCCAGGTTGTTAATCTTTGGAGACTCATGACACGTCATACACAAAATGATCACCGGCTACTCTACAGGCTCCATCAACTGCAGAAGGATGTACGACAGAATTACTCCCCTCCTTACAAGGAGAATCGAGTTCTTCCACATTCTAAGAACAAATAATGCACTCACGGACGCATTGGCTAATCAAGGGGCCTCCCTCCCTCAAGGACATATTCGCATAAACAATATAGACACTAGCACTAAACCTATTCCCTAAATGCATTGCAAGTCTTCACCCTTATGGTTTTCCATTAACCTAAGTCTCTCCCTAATTAAATTTTTGAACATTGGTGTAAAACACTTGGCTTGTCAAAGTGACAAGTGGCCTCCACTCTCCCTCCTTTCCTCCTTGCACTCTCTCGCCTTTATTACCTCTCCCTTCAGGCTTAAATTCCTGTGCAGAACTCACGCTCCAACCCATTCCCCTCTGCGTACTATGGATCCATCTAGAAGCTTCACCTACCCTCTCCCTCCCTTCGACAACCCTATTCTTATGGTGCCTTTTAGTGCCTCTTCCGATGAAGTCTTTCTTGTTGCTCTGTCTGATTTCAGTGAAGGTAATCTTTCTCAGCAAGATAATGTTCAGGTGATCTCTTAGGAGGACTCGTCTCTGTATAGGAGTTCTGTGAATGAGGGCCTTGCTCAGGCCGGTCTCCTGAATTGTCCTTGTTCTATCCTCAACGTTCCTGGGATTTCTACTTTATTGCGCTCAGTCAGATCTACTGCGACCATGGACAACTTCTTCAGGAAGCTCTCTTCTAAAGTCATAGTCATGGAAAAGGCCATCCTCCCATACAAGAAATGGTCCGTGGAAGGGATAATGTTGTTCTCGCAGATTTGAAGGTTAATATTCAACGTTTGTATGACATTGTGGCCATAGGAATTATGGATAGCAGAGAGACTGCTAAGGAAGTAAAAAATATTGTTGATGTGGTTAGCTATGCATCTTATCAGATCAACAATTATGATGCTAGGATAGATGACAATGAAATGAATTTGAAGAAAATCATGGGGAAAGTAGACCGTATTCAGGAGGATCTCCAGCTTTTGGTCAGCTGAATCAAGGAAGTTAAGCCCATCAAAATCCAGTAGGAGCGTCCCAGAATATGGTGGAGGAATTTGTCACCCAGCCTATGGGGCAACCAGGCAACCCTTAATGTACCTCTTTTAGATTATGTTTTTTTGTATCTTACTTAATCAACAATTTGTCTGCTTTTACACTATGTCTGTAACTATTCGAAATGCTAGAACTCTCAGCGACATATTAAGGTCTACTACATGGCCTAGTTTTGTTTCAATTTCCTCAGACCTGCAAGAATGCTTAAGCTGATTTTTTTTTGTAATCAATGGCTGTGCAAAGCTTGTTTAATATTACTTCATTTTCAGTTTCTGTTAAAAAAAAAGATGTGGATTAAGTGTTTCTAAGAATTACTTAGAACGAGACCATCATCCTTATTAAGATTTAGATGATGTTTTTTCTATCTCAATGACTTTCTTGATATGTTTCATGTTATAGTGCTTTTGTGTGGTGATTGCACGAGCTTCTTCAATCTTGTTTTGCTTGGATGACTGGTTTTTTCGATGTACAGGCTTATCACATGAGCATAAAATCAACCAAACACCTTTTTTTTTGCTTTGCATCAATTGGATCTTTAGCTTTTTCTAGGATGTTTCTAAGGGGAGAAAGTTATCCCAATGTTTTTTTCTCCTTAGTGCTTTTATGGTTTTATCTATTACACCTTGGTTATAAGGAATACAAATTTTTTCATCGAAGTAATAATTATCTCTTGTCATTATTTTCACACTACCATGGTGTTGTGGTTCATAAGTGAAGAAAATCAAAACTCTAGAATTGTCCAGCATTCAACATGTAAAAAGTGACATTCATCATTCAAAAATTTGTCAATTTCTTTGTTTAGAGTTTGGAAACACTTGTATTGTATTTATTGATACTATGGCCATTATTATATATTTTTTTCATTTATATAAATAATAACAATTGAAATACAAATATATTTTTTCCTTTTATATTTTCATAAAGATTTAAAAATAAAGACAAATATTGACATGATTTTCCTTTTGTATAGATTATACTCAAGTTCTATTAAATATAACTCAACTGATTATGATATATTAGAGGATACTTATAATGACTAATAAAGACTATATTAGCATAGTAACCACTAGGGACAATAATTTTAATTTTATTTCATATATATATATATATA
>LPNX011175422.1:34397-106668 GCA_001517045.1 Pseudotsuga menziesii
TTGTTAATGATAATTAAAATATTTTCACAATTACATTATATAAAAAAATATTAATGATAATTAAAAAGTTTAATCAATCATACTAAAAACAAGTTTGACTTTAAAATTTAATTAATATATGGAAACATATCTTAAATTTTGTATCTATATTATAAATGATAAATGAATAGTCATTCACATCATATAATATTATTAGTTAGTAGTCAAAATATTAGACATTTTCAACCTTTTTCCATGTTTGCTTTTCACATAATTCTTTAGAAATTCTAGATTTATTCTTGAAAAAGCATAGGTGTAGTCTAAATATTCTAAGTTTTCAACTTTTTTTGAGCATATTTTCCCTTTTATTTTATTTGGAGCTTAGTTGAAAATCTTTAAAAAATATTACAATCACATAATATTAGCAATGACAATTGCATAAGATAGCTGCCATAAAGGGTGTTGATTCTATTTATAAATTAAAAAACACCATTTAAACACTTCCAAATTTGGATTTAAAAAAAAATACGGGATTCCCATGAAAACTCATCGTATAATCTAAACCTAAAATAAAAACACTATTCCAAAAACATATGATAATTAAACTTGCATAACCTTGATGCCCTTGAGATATTTGAACTAAATAAATGCATTTTTACATTCAAAATATGATTTAAACTCTTTAAAATTCAACTTTTGACAAAAAGAAATTAACAAAACTTCAATTAAAAATCACTGAAAAAATTCCAAAACATTACTCCATATTATTAATACCAATTACAAATTAAATATGTTTTTACACTTTGGATTGAGATGTATAACCTTCAATAAAATATACAAGTTCTAATTCATTAGAGGATTGAGTCAACGAAATTGCTGGGAAAATAAAAATTAAAAGAAAAATAAAAATTATTTAAAAATATTTATATTTATTAAAGTATTAAAATATTTAATTTAAATTTAGCTATATTGATAGGTTTAAATTTACATTCTCCACCTTAATTTGGTATAATTTCAAAGTTCAAACCAGCTGATTTGGACTAATCTCAATTAACTACTTTAGATATTAGTAATTAAAGAGTTCTCACTTTTTAGATTTATTTAATTTATTAAAATAATTAATTTTAAATATTAATAATTAAAAAGTTATTATTATTTTTATCTATTTTATTATTAGTCCTCTGATTAATATTATTTTTATTTTATTATATTATATTAGTAATTAATAAATTAACTAAAATTAAATGATCAATTTTTTGTTTTATTAAATTAATATTTTTTTTATCATTATCCTATAATAATTTATAAATAATTTTTAATAATTGACATAATGGCAAATACCTTTTCTATCTTTGCAAAGCATATTTCATATCAGTCTAAATTTGCAACAAATATTTGAGAAGTGGAGAAGACCAAAACTCTCCTGTATGCAATAGTGTTAGGGTTGCAAGACAACATATTATAGGTAGTGTTTAGGATGCCTATTTTTAGATGGTGAAATGCATAAAAATTTTATTCTTGATTATGAAATAAAAAATAAGTTTTTATCTTTGAAGATTACAGGCTATGTATTGTCAATTATTATATTTTATGATTGTTTATAAAAAAATTTGTATTTATTGATATTGTGTCATTTAGTCATTGTTTTTTATAAATATTTTTGTTTACGATATGCCTCACATCTATTTTGATTTCTAAGATGATGATTTTTTAACTCTATTTTAAAATTGGTGTTTTGGGTATATATTGACATATGTTTTGCTTATAGGACCCCAATATATACTTTAAGATCAAGGAACATATATTTATGTAATATTACTTAGGCTTAATTACCTTTGAATCTAGATTACGAACTAATCATGATATTGTTATTGACAATAACTCTATTTCATATGGAGTGAGTTAATAAGTGGGTAAACTATACACTTTCTAGAGTGTTTTTTGGTTGTGAGCCAAAGTTCCATCTTGATCTACTGATTTTTTTTTTCAAATTTTTGACAATCCAAGTCATCTTAAAATGAGCCAGAAATCCTTAATGTCAAATTCCATGATGAAACTTCTTGTCAATCAAATGGAACAATAACTTTCTACAAAATTTCAATAAAATTCATTTTTGTTTTAAATGAAAGAGACGTTAACTTACTCGCTTAGTTTTTAATTTTGGCCATAATCATACAATATAAATTTACTTTGTTTTATTAAAGTTATTTTACTAAATTAATTAAAATACCAATTTAGTATATGAATATAAAAAATTGTCACATATCTTCCACTTTTATCAATTACTAGCCAATCAAATCAACCTTCTAAATACTTCTACAACCACCTTAATGAGATAACTAACCCATCAAAATAACCACCTTAGTAACCAATCAAATCTTTCTTCTAAATAACATGAGATGACGAATCAATTACTAACCAATCAAATCTTTCTTCTAAATACTTCTACAACCACCGTGATGAGATGACTAACCCATCAAAATCAAACTTCTTTATACCTTTAAAATAACTACCTACAAATCAATCAAAATCAATCTTCTATATACCTCTAGAATCACCACTTTGATAAGATAAATAATAGATAATTCAAACCAAATGCTTGGCCATTATAGTGCCCTTATTTTCAAGAAAGAGTGGGAAATCCATAAACGTGAAAGATAGTGATACACAAAATAGGGAAAGCACTTAACATTAACTAGCTTCTTCTAGTCACAAGGAAATTTATATTTATATGTTGTAATTTATGTTGTCAGCCTTATAACTTACCTAACCCCCTATAGATGATATAACCTGAACCTCTTAATCGACTATGACCACTCAATGGAGATATCTCACCTATACTTTACTCCTCTAGCACAAGTCAACATACAACTCCAAATATTTGGTGAACATGTGAACTCAACAGTTTTGTCAATTTGCATGACTCAAAGAGCGGTCAGCACTCTATCATTTATGATGTCATTTTTTAAAGTGTATTTTATTATGATGACATTTTTTAAATTGTATTTTAATATATATATTTCTTAGGGAAAAAGTTAGTTTCTTTATTTACATAAAATGATAAAATTAGAGCCTCTATGAGCCCACTAAACTTTGAAAAAATTCTTATGTTCAAATTTCAAAAATAAAAGAAATGCATAGTCGCAACCAGTTTATCTTTGAATTGCATCTTTGGATCTTGGAAGATATATTCCTTTGTTTAAAGAAGATTTTCAAAAAATAATTGTGAAATTTAGTTTGAGCACATTCTAAGATAAAACTAAGAGCAAATTTTGGATAGAAAACAACTGTCATTATAATTCTATTTTTATTATTCATTATGGGGAAACTTCTTGAACTCTTTACGAAGCATTAAATAAATTATGTTTCTGTACATTTTGGAAGAAACTCAACCAACAATATATCAAAAAGATGAAGAAGATCATCAATTGATGATACATTCATACTTGGTTGTCATCATAACTTTGTTTCTACAATAAATTACGGGAAAAGCTTCTTGAACTCCTCATGAAGCATTAACCAAAATAATGTCTCCATACATTGTAGGAGAATCTCAACTAACAATATATCAAAAATGTGAAGAATATCACCAGTGGATGATACATTCGTACCCCATTAGGAATTACTTGTAGTGTAAGATGTGTTCCGTGACTTGTCCTATAGCACTTGTATGTTGAATTTGGATTTGTCCCTCCTATAGTTTGCAAACCTCCTTAGCTAGAGTATCTGCAATCATATTATGTTCTCTGTAGATATATTGGAAGCTACATTGAGAGAGATGACTCTTTAGTTGTTTCCCTTTCTCAAGCATGTGTGTAAGATTTATATTATTGCACTTTGCTTGTCTAGTTAGCCATTTGATCACCAAAGCAGAGTCTAAGAGTAATTGTAAAAGGGAGAGCACGTATTCTTGTCCCAATGAGATTAGAGAAGTGAAAACACTAAGAAGCTCAACATAATTCTTGGCGTCCCCCCCCCCTCCCCCGCTCGCTTCTCTAGTATGTCNAAAATTAGATAGCCTCCCACGTCACTGTCTCTAGGGTTCCCACTAGACATTCCATTGTAGAATCCATAAGGATGATTTTTATTGTATATGTGATGCTCGAGGGGCCTACTATTCCCTTTTTAACCTTCATTGGATTCTTATGCTAATAATATTTGATTCAAAAGATTGTAGGGATTGGATCTGGCTTGGCATCTTCAAAGATAGCTTTATTCCTTGTAATCCACAAGCTCCACAAAATGTGTAGAGGAAGAGGCAAGATATCTAGGGGAACTCAACTTGAGAACCAGGTTTTCCATGCTTCCAATAAGGTAGAACATCCCAAAATTGGGAAAATCCCCAAGTTCGTGTTGCATTCCACACTACTTTGGAGAAATGGAAAGCTACCAAGATATGGTAAATTGTTCCAACTTGTTTAAGACATAGAGGGAATCTACTTGGTCTGACTCCTCCACTTTTTTGTAAGTTATCCCGGGTTAGTATTTTATTCTTAATAACTAGCCAATTGAAAATGTTTGCTTTTGGTGGAGCTGTCAATTTCCACGAGCCTCTACAACAATGAATGTTCCTATCCTCTTATGACTCCTCAGTCAATGCTTGGTATCCTAATTTGACACTACATGTCCCATTGTTTTAATTGAGAGTCCATGTTAGCTTGTCTGGGTTATCAGAGAGGATGACATGAGCTCTATTTAGTCCAATTATGTATGTATTCCATAATGGAGTATGATCCTGTGAAAGATTAAGGTAGTTGTTGATTTTTGACCACCATTCCAAATGTTACTATATTATGCTTGATAGATGTCTATGAACAAATGATAACCAATTGAGTTGAGAGTATCTAGTAGGGGCTTTGGGAGAAGGTCTGACTCGATTAATCCCACAATAGGATTAGATCGCAAAATTATGCTATGACCATTCCTTTATTTCCATTCAATGTTTCCCTTGATCATGCGATCTTATTTTGTATAGCTATCCATACCACTGAGCCTCCCTTGTCAAGAGAGTGGAAAGACATAATCCATGAAATCAGAGTACAAGGAGATATATATTTATGAACCATGACAAGGATTGCCATAAACCTTTATGTGTAAGTAGTCACCAAAGGCTCTTTAAAGGTAAATATTTAGTAGATTACTTTGAGCACATAGATTCCCATTTACATAAAGGATAGGTTCCCCCCTCTTGTGTCCTAGAGTAGAGGTATTTCATGCAAATATTTTTGGTATTATATTAAGAAGGCCTTTGGAATGTACACTAAGGCCATCCAACATACATGAATAGATTCTATAATTCTTTTAATCAAGGTTACCCTTCTAGTCAAAGACATCCATATATGAAATCATGAGTTAATTCTCCTATTGATTTTATCTATCAACCACATCCAGTCAAAGAATCTGTAGTCATTATCCTTCAAAAGGAATCCTAGATATTTGAAGCACTTAGTCGAAGAGATAACTAGACATGGGAGGAATTCAAGGATCAACAAGATATGAGACTCTTGAACATGGAATAAATGAAGAGAAGAATTTTTTAGATTGATTTCCATTTTGGTAGAGGAAGAGAAAAGATGAAGAATCCGATTGAGGATTTTTTCTTTGTTCATAGTATCACCACCAAAAAGAAGGATACCATCAACAAAAATAATATGAAGGAGGGAAAGAAAAGCGAGATATTGACTCCTTTAAAGTGACCTCAAGAAAGTTCATGGTTTGCTTAGGGCTTCAACTATAGTGAGAAAGAGCATAGGAGAGAGGGGACAACCTTGTCGAAGTCCCCGAGAGGGGTTGAAAAAAGAGGCAGAAGAGCCATTCACCAAGACAACATAGGCGACACTCTAAAAGCATGCTTCAATCCAGTTTATAAATAGATGAGAAAGCCAACTTGAGTTAATAATAGGTGTAAAAATAGCCAATTAAATTGATCAAATCCTTTGAAATATCCAACTTAAGCATAAAAGAACATTGTTTCTTTGTCTTTATGGAGTGTAAGGCTTCTTATGCTAGACCTATAACATCGTGGATGTTTCTATTATCCAGAAATCCAAACTATTGGAGGGAAATATTATCTTAAAGGATATGCTTTAAATGTCTTGCAATGACTTTAGAAATGAGCTTGTAGATATAGGTGCACAAAGAGATAGGTTTAAAGTGTTCAAAGACAACAAGGTTTTTTTCCTTAGGGATGTTGACAATTAAGATGGAATTGAATGGTGGATGTATCATACCTAAGGATATAGACTCTTCAACAACAATTGTTATATCATATGCCATAAAGTCCCAAAAACTGACATAAAATTTAGTATTCCATCGATCCTGGAGACTTCCCATTTTGAAAGGTAACAAGGGTTAGATGAAATTCCTGCTTTGTTACAAGAGTCAAAAGTGCCTTGCCTTGATCTTCAGATAACAACCTACTAAAGAAAGATGAGGATGCAAATATATTCCTAATGTTTTCCCGCACAGGTTTTGTGAAAAGTGATTTGTAATGACCAACTACTGCCTTGAAAATGGCTTTGAAATCAAAGCATTCATTCCTTGACTTATCCCTAATTTTCCATATTGATTCGATCGACTTTCTGCCATTTTCCTATTTGGATAATCCCCTTCTGAGAGCCATATTGTTATGCTTTTAATCCTCCATTTAGGCTCATCCACGCTAAAATCCTTGATTTCCCTACTTCCAATGTTTCTAATTGGTCTCTGTATTCCTCAATCATTGACCTTAAGCTTAGGTCATCTAATATCTTAGCAACTTTCCTTTCAAATTCAATGAGGGTTTTGTTAGATTCCAAGAGACTTTTCTTAACCCATGCTTTTGTTAGGTTTTATATTTTATCAAATTCGATTGGATATGTTCCATAGCATGTGCATCTCGGGTCTGTCTGAAAGGAATACAGTTATGGGTGATGATAGATCTGAACTCCTAATATATTAATCGACGTGGATTAAACTTGAAGGGGCAACTGGTTTTTGAGTCGATGTGGAAAGATCCAAAAGGATAGGAAGATGGTTGGAATGACACACTTTCAGAATGGAAGATCTATAGGAATTAATATTGAAAATGAGGCTTTCACTTAGGAGAAGATGATTGAGTCTTTTAGAGATGTGACCTACACCAATTCTTTTATTCGAACAAGTGGGCCCTATGACATATCATTCACTATCTACCAAAAACATTTGGTCAAAATTTTGGATGAAAACTTATGAGAGGGTATTAGATATGGCATGCAAACATCAAGGTTCACTTCTAAAGAGGGTTATGTTTACGTCTCCATCAAAAATGATGTGGGGATGGGCTAGGAAGCCATAATTAAAGAGACCATTCTAGAAAGAAGCTATGTCAAATGTTGAGGAGCTCCAATATAGGGTTTAGAGTCTTGAAAAGAAGGTTGCACAGATGTAATTAGAGGAGGTTATCTATTATCTATTATTTATCTATTATTGGTTTGAATTATCTATTATTTATCTTATCAAAGTGGTGATTCTATAGGTATATAGAAGATTGATTTTGATTGATTTGTCATCTCATGTTATCAAGGCAGTTATTTTAAAGGTATAAAGAAGGTTGATTTTGATGGGTTAGTCATCTCATCATGGTGGTTGTAGAAGTATTTAGAAGAAAGATTTGATTGGTTATTAATTGATTCGTCATCTCATGTTACTAAGGTGGTTATTTTGATGGGTTAGTTATCTTATCAAGGTGGTTGTAGAAGTATTTAGAAGGTTGATTTGATTGGCTAGTAATTGATAAAAGTGGAAGATATGTGACACAACTTTTTATATTGATATAGAAAATTGGTATTTTAATTAAATTAGTAAAATAATATTAATAAGACAAAGTAAATTTATACTGTATGATTATGACCAAAATTAAAAACTAAGCGAGTAAGTTAACGTCTCTTTCATTTAAAACAAAAATGAATTTTATTGAATTTTTGTAGAAAGTTATAGTTCCATTTGATTGACAAGAAGTTTCATCATGGAATTTTGACATTAAGGATTTTTGGCTCATTTTAAGATGACTTGGATTGTCAAAATTTTGAAAAAAAAAATCAGTAGATCAAGATGGTACTTTGGCTTACAACCAAAAAACACTATAGAAAGTGTATAGTTTATCCACTTATTAACACACTCCATATGAAATAGAGTTATTGTCAATAACAATATCATGATTAGTTCTTAATCTAGATTCAATGGTAATTAATCCTAAGTAATATTATAGAAAAATATGTTCCTTGATCTTAAACTATATATTAGGGTCCTATAAGCAAAACATATGTCAACATATACCCAAAACACCAATTTTAAAATAGAGTTAAAAAATCATCATCTTAAAAATCAAAATAGATGTGAGGCATATCGCAAACAAAAATATTTATAAAAAACAATGACTAAATGACACAATATCAATAAATACAAAAAAATTTATAGACAATCATAAAATATAATAATTGACAATACATAGCTTGTAAACTTCAAAGAAAAAAAAAAATTTCATTTCATAATCCAGAATAAACTTTTTATGCATTTCACCATCTAAAAATAGGCATACTAAACACTACCTATAATGTGTTGTCTTGCAACCTTAACACTATTGCATATAGGAGAGTTTTGGTCTTCTCCACTTCTCAAATATTTGTTGCAAATTTAGAGTGCTTTGAAATATGCTTTGTAGAGATAGAAAAGGCATTTGCCATTATGCCAATTATTAAAAATTATTTATAAATTATTATAGGATAATGAATTAAAAATATTAATTAATTTAATAAAACAAAAAATTGATCATTTAATTTTAGTTAATTTATTAATTATTAATATAATATAATAAAGAAATAATATTAATCAGATGACTAATAATAAAATAGATAAAAAATAATAACCTTTTAATTATCAATATTTAAAATTAATTATTCTAATAAATTAAATGAATCTAAAAAGTGAGAACTCCTTAATTACTAATATCTAAAGTAGTTATTTTAATCAATTAACTAGAGATTAGTCCAAATCATATGCATCAGCTGGTTTGAACTTTGAAATTATACCAAAGTAAGGTGGAGAATGTAAATTTAAACCTATCAAATATAGCTAAATTTAAATTAAATATTTTAATACTTTAATAAATATAATATTTTTTTAATAATTTTAATTTTTCTTTTAATTTTAATTTTGCCATCAATTTCGTTGACTCAATCCTCTAATGAACTTGCATAATTTATTGAAGGTTATACATCTCAATCCAGAGTGTAAAACATATTTAATGTCATTTTGTCTATGAATTGAATGAGATGAAAGTTAACTTTTATTTTATTTGTTTAAGGATAGAGTTGTAGTTAATTTAATGAGCAAATAGAGTTGTAGTTAGTTTAATGAGTTTAAAACTTAGGTAAGGAAATAAAGTGATTTTACACATTATAAAAATAATTTAAAAGTGATATATTAATTTTTTAATTTATAATTGGTATTAATAATATGGAGTAATGTTTTGGAATTTTTTTTAGTGATTTTTAATTGATTTGTTAATTTCTTTTTTCAAAAGTTAAATTTTAAAGAGTTTAAATCATATTTTGGATGTAAAAATGTATTTAGTTGGTTTAAATATCTCAAGGGCATTAAAGTTATGCAAGTTTAACAATTATCATATGTTTTTGGAATAGTCTATTTATTCTAGGTTTAGATTATGCGATGAGTTTTCATCTGAATCAAAACAAGATTGAAAGAGCATTGTGTCGACATTACACACAACGGAGCAAAGCATGCTCAGGTTCCAAAACATTATATATGTGTGGAAGAAGCTCGTGTAATCGCCACAGAAAAGCACTATAACATGATATGTATCAAGGAGGTCATTAAGATAGAAAAACATCATCTAAATCTTAACAAAGATGATGGTCTCGTTCTAAGTAATTCTTAGAAACCCTTAATCCACATCTTGAAAGTAAGAAACATACACTTATTCTCTCAAGCTTGGAACAAATTATCTCATAAATTGTAATTGTTGAAAATCAACATGTAAAGGTATCATAGAGTGCTACTTAGCATCTATGGAAAATGCATCAATGATGTCTAAGAAAGAGTTATCAAATAACACAATATTATCCTTACAAAATTATGAGTAAGTATTTTGTTAATAAATTGATTTAAAATTTAATTTTTAAAATTTATGTATGTATAGTATTTCTTATGATTAAATTAAGTGGCTACTCCTTAATTTTAAGGTTTTGTTTTTATAAGTTAACTTTTATTTATAATATATTAAATAAAAGTTACATAAAAAAAGACATTAAACACTTAAAATTATATATATATATATATATATATATATATATATATATAACATAAATGTAGTTTTCTAACATAATAAAATTCATAAATTGGTAATTTACTCCACATTATTATTGATATTGATAGTTTTTTCTCCACAACTAAAAATACTTAAATTAAACTAAAATTTATACTTCTAACTACAATAATTTAGCCAAAAACTTACTTTTACAAATCTACATGTTTATGAGACCAAAAACATAATATAAATAAAGCATTTTATTTAATCACACATTAATCATATTTTATAATATAATGTTATAAGTTTTTACATATTTAGATTTTTTTAATTTTTTAAATCTATTTAATTTTTTAAAATTCATTTAAAATAAAATAATATGTAATATCAATTCACTAATTTAGTATATAATATTATTGATAAAATATAATAAATAAAAAGAATGACCCATGAAATCCAAAATGGTGACTACTCATTGACAAAAATGTCAGTTCATATGTTTATTCTTGTGTGTCATGCCAATTGACATTTAATGTGAAGCTCATATGTTCATTTGTTTGTTTGACTTATGATAGAGGGGTAGGGTATATATGAGATAATTCCTTAATCACTATATCTCCATTGAGTTAAGTGGTTGCCATCGATTAAGGAAGTTGAGACTATATCATTTGTGGCTTGAACAAGCAAAGTTAATATTACTTCACTTGTACCCTTATTTTGTGTATCACTATATGTCACGGTTATGGTTTGCCCACCATGCTATGAAAATGAGGACACTATAATGACCACAAGATATCTATTATTATTTTACCATGATAATTCTAAGGTATATGGAAGGTTGATTTTGATTTGTAGTTTTAGTAGAGTCTCAATTAATTAAGTAAAATTAATTTGATTTTTTTTAAAGAATGTATCTAAAAACTATTTTCTTCTTTTAATAATATATTTATTAAGATATAGTATATTGGTAAGTTGAAATACTATCATGATAATGGCCAAAATTTAAAACTAAGAAAATGTGTTATTCATATTATATTTTGACCAATTCTTTTAATTTGTAAATTTTAATATGATATGAATTTGAGTTGACTTAGCAAAAGAGGAAAGGCCAAAATAAAGGTTTCACATTCTCTTCATTGTGACATAAGGGAACTTAGGTTGGATCATTCCTAAATACTTCAATGGCCAAGACAAAAGGAATTCAAAATTAAGGACTACAAAATTAATACCTTCTTTCGTGCAATGTAAAGGTCCCATATAGTTTGGGAGACAATAAAACCAAGTAGTACAATCTTTATGGACAACCTCCATAATTATTTAGTTGGATATTTAATGATGTAGGGGCATTGAACCCACAACCCTCTCTTTTGTTTGGTATCACATGAAATTGTGATGGAAGTGGAAGAGGTGTTGAACTAATCAAAGCCATTTGATCCTCTTATCATTTGACAAATGTTGGGATTTTAAATTTGTGGTAGAAGAGGGGCTCAAGCTGCCAATTAAATATGAGCCACCGATAGCTCTCCATTCAACTACTCCTACCGTCAAAATAAAATTAGAGTCATTTGGCCTATCGCCCATTTTTGTAAATGGAATCTTGTGGGTCATTATATCCTTCATCACTCATCTAACAATGTGCATCTCCTTGGGCCTTTTTTCAATGTGTAAATGTGTGATGGGGGACCCAAGTCAAATCCCATGTGATTCTTGTAGCATCTTGGAGGTGATTGGGTCTCCTTTTCCTTTTGGCCATAAATTTTGTTAGGTGGTAAGTTTAAGAGGGTGTGCTTGGAATGCCTTGTGAGGTGGAGCCTTATTTCCTTTACGAGAGGATGAAGTTTTGGAGAAGGGGGAAGAAATTTTTTTCCCAAAGAAAGACATGGCAAATAATAAGAGAAGGAAGCTTCTCACATGGAGAAGAAAATACAAAGAGGAGAATAGAACAGAGAAATTGAAGAAAATAAAGAAAAATAAGGGATAAGTGGAGAATGAATAAAAAAGAAGAAGATCAGAGCATAAGTACAGAAAGAGAAGAAGAAGGGATACTAAAAATATAGGGCTCTTTTTTCATAAAGAAATCCAAGCTCACCTGCCCTTTAACAACCACAAGTAAATTCTAGATTTGACCAAGACTTCTCCACCTTACGTTGAAATAGTTTCCCTTTTATCATGTGTGTATTCAACTCTTTAACAACATATACCTAAGTAATTGTTGGATCTATTCTTGTTCCTTTCCATACAACTCTACCTAAAATACACTATATCCATTTTCATTCTTATAACATTGTAACATCTAACCAATAATTTATTTCTCTCATTGGAGTTTACCTTACCGCAAGGGTCTTCATGATTTAATACTAATTTATTGAGGCATAAACTAGAATACAACATTGTCTATTAATATGTTCTTCAATACCCTCAGCACAACTCACACTGAAACCCCATAAACATAGACTCAAACATCCACACAAATATTCACAACAAAATAGACTAGAACAAGGTTTTATTTTGCAAATATCAACTTGGTAATTGAAATTATAGTGTGTGTGGACTTCGAGATTTAGTATTTACAACAATATTCACTTAAAAAAAAACTACATCTAAGAATCACAGGTTCAATCCCTTTCTGACCAGTTACCTGCCAGTGTAAGTCTTGGCTAGGATAACATGTAACACTAAAAAATACAATGAATTTCCATATCAAATCAAGGTAATATTTTACCTGATACTTCCATAAGAATTGTGGGTTATTCTCCAAGAGATAAGGCTCTTCTTTTATGTCGTTGTATTTATACCTAGTAAAAGAAAACATTGGAACTACCCTTTCCTAATATAAAGGATTGGTTCTACCTAGCACTATTGTTGGAACCAAATTCTCCTCCTCACTTAAAGATTATACTTACCCTTAGTACATTGGAACCCTTTATCTATTCTATCAATTATCCTATTTTTCCTATATGAGAGGGATGCCTCCTCTTTCCAACTTTGCAATTATGCGCAACAACCTCATGGAATTGCCTTATCCTTTCTACAATCCCTTCTTCTCCTCTTTTCTTAGTTCTCCTTTCCTCTTCTTATTTCTGTTCTTCCTCTGACTCTCCCCTTTTTTCTTCCTTGTGTCTCTTTTCTTTGTTCCATTGTCCTCTCTATATCATCTTCTGTAATGTTCCATTTTTATAAAAAGGAAATAACTGAGGACTAATAACACTAGGAGCAGAAAGGTACACCAATTCGGTATTATTAAGTCATCAATATAGTAAGAAGGCCATAAGAGTTCATATCATAAAGCCTGCAGAGCATGCATGCCTTATTTTAGTGTTAAAGTCAACATGAAATTAGAATTCCATGCATGCAAAAGTGAAGCGTAAACCCTAAAAGTGACATGCAAACCCTAAAAGTACTTGTTATTCTATTTAAGAAGGGTTATTGGACCAAAGAGAATATCTAATGTTATTGTTGATTGATTTTGGAGTTTTGAGCAGCAGCACAACGTGCAGCCGCGACAGATGGGGTTGGAGACGGTTTATTCAGCTAGCGAGGATCCGGCAGTGAGATATCTGCCCTAGTCTCTTATTGGGATAGATCATCCAGGTTTATCCATTGCATCCATCATATACTACAGTATTCGGAGATCTAGCACATTCCGAAGGGTTATTAGCAGATACACATTTTACAGCCGGAAGTAGTAGGGAAAACACAGAAGGATTCGCTGGGACCACAAAACCCAGTCTTTCCTCTGCATGTCAGCTTCCTCTTTCTCAACAGGCCTATCCTATGGTATGCAGTGATTATCAACCATCAGTTTCCTCACCTAGAGAAGCTATCAACCAAACAGATCAGTTGGGGGCGTGAGCAGCAGAACTACTAATCAAATCACTAGGGCACTTAGAGGCAGCCAAACCTCCGCATGTGCTAGGACATCTCTCTGGCATCAGCAGACGGACAAGCTCAGAAAGTTTCAGCCCGAACGGGGCTCTCCTCCTACAAAAACGTCACCTTCATTCTAGAGGGTTTTACGGTACTGCGGGGCAGTAACACCGGAGGAAAAGAGCATTATTAGACCACCCATCCGGATCCTTATACATGCAGCTATCTCTAGAGTCATTATCAGCTAGAATATCAGTGGTAAGTGTTAATTTCTCTCTGCAAAAACCCTAACCCTAATTTAGCTATATTTTAGGGCATTTTTGCATGTCGAATTTGCATGCACAGTTATTTTTCAAATTTGTATGAGATTGAGTGTGCGAGTCAACAATATCATAGAACATTAGAGAATATCAGTATTTGGGATATTACAGTGGTATCAGAGCATGTTCCTGGCCAGCTGTGGGCATGCAAAAGTGTAAATGAATTCAGAAGACCCATACAACATTACTTACCAAACTGTGAAGACAGAGGTTTAGAAACAATGATAGAGGAGAAGAGGAGTTAGAGGACATAGAGTTGGGGGACAGAGAGCATCCGTTCAGAAAGGGAAAAGAAACAATGGCCGATGATGATAAAACAACTTTCAATAGTCTCATATTATCCATAAAATAACTCACTATTGGGCAAAAAGAAATGATGAGTACCTTCAGGCAAATGACAGAGAAAAATGGACCCACCCCACACAGTCCCTTGTTTCCCAATAGTGATTGGGTATCCACCAGTATTAGTGGGGAGCACTTACATACCAACATGCAGAGCCATCCCCATATATACAACAAGCCTTCCCGACCTACCATGCCTCAATTCTTAGATAGTCCAGCTGTAGTGCCTCTAGCACAAGTAGAACCAGAAGAATCCATGAGTGCCTATCTAAGAGAGTATAGAGCTTTAGGAGATGACTTCCATTCAACCATGACCTTCACTAACTTCTGCCACTTTAAAAGTAAGAACAAACCCAAAGCTTACAATATGCCATTCACCCAGAACTATGAGTTACAGCGCACTGTAGGGAACCTGACTATCTCTACCTTTGAGGGTACCTGGGGTGGCCCAACCCGGAATTGGGTGCAGAAGTTGGATACATACTTCCAGCTCAACCCCATGATTGAGACAGATGCCATTAAAATGGCTAATTTGCATTTGGATGAGGATCTCCTTAAAGGCATAGTTGTGGGGGGGGGGGGGGGGGGGGGGGGGTGAAGAAAGATGAGCATGAAGTACAAGTTGTTGGTGAGCTTCATTTGGAGTTAACAGTACATGATGAGGATGTGCATTAGAGTCGTCCTATGAGTCTAGTGACACAAGCACATTCGCTAGTCAGATTATGGACAAACCATGTGATGAGTTGGAGTTGGTACACTCTTCATCACCTACAGCAGAAATCCAGACAGTTATTACAGGGGAAATACATTAGGTGCAAGGAAATAAGAAAAACAATCAAGATATTGAGCAGTCACACATGGAGGTTAGGGAGAGTTTATACATGCATGAGATAGAGCTTCCAGATGATAGTCACTGAAAGAATATTGAACGGGTTAAAGAAAGCATTCTAGCGATGAAAGAGAGGACCAAGATACTCTGAGACACCATAGTACAACGAGATGTTGAGCTTACAGTTCTTTGAGTTGTATGTACCAAGTCAGAGGTTAGGATTTTTAGTATTGAAGAGCAGTTGGATTCCTTGATGGGGCAACAGAAGAAACATACTATTGCATTTCAAAGCAGTCCTATTCAAGAGTACATAGACAAGTCTTGCAGTAGCTTGATTCCATATTTTCATAATGGCAGATGGTTTTTACAGGTTGGCCAGGATCGAGAAATTGGGCAGCAGTGTATGAGCATTCCAATTGAAATCAAAATGGAAGAATGTCAACTTGGTAGGATGATTCCTTATGATGGTGCTTATGGATAAGGTGCTTTTTGGGGGTCTGATGAGATTAAGGGGTGGTGTCCTATTGAGTGGCAAATTCTTGGGAATCCATTCCTTGCCAGGGTTATAGTCCCACAACAGCCTTTGGATATTTGGGATGAAAGATGCATAAGTTTGCATTGGGATCCAGGTGGGAGACCTTATGAGGGATGGATACAATGTTTACGGATGGGGTTACTTGGGAGTCTTCAGGATGCTACTTGTGTTGATACTACGCAAGGTAGCGGTGGATGCATTTTGACCTCTGCAATTCTTAGATTGATTTGGGACCCTGGGATTACAGTAACAGATAGTTTGGTTATTGCTAGAGGATGTTTTTAGGAGGTCTATTGTGATGGTACCTCGTTTACAACCTCGTTAGTTACTCTACTTATAGGAGGATTCCATGGGATATCTTGTGATGGTACCGTGCAGTGCAGTGCTTTGAGCAGAGGGTGCTACAGATCTCCTAGGATAATTTGGGACCCTAGGATCATCGCCAGATTTAGTTGGTTCGGTTGATTGATTGTGGATTTGCATTGGCATTGCTTGAGGACAAGCAATCTTTTGCGAGGGAGGATTGTAATGTTTCGTTTTTATAAAAATGGAATAACTGAGGACTAATAACACTAGGAGCATAAAGGTACATCAATTCATTATTATTAAGTCATCAGTGTAGTAAGAAGGCCATAAGAGTTCATATCATAAAGCATGCGGAGCATGCATGCCTTATTTTAGTGTTAAAGTCAACATGAAATTAGAATTGCAAGCATGCAAAAGTGAAGCATAAACCCTAAAAGTGACATGCAAACCATAAAAGTACATGTTATTTTATTTAAGAAGGGTTATTGGAC
Source organism: Pseudotsuga menziesii (assembly GCA_001517045.1). Taxonomy (NCBI): domain Eukaryota; kingdom Viridiplantae; phylum Streptophyta; class Pinopsida; order Pinales; family Pinaceae; genus Pseudotsuga; species Pseudotsuga menziesii. Next base: position 51,352 of record LPNX011175422.1, read on the forward strand.
CAAAGAGAATATCTATTGTTATTGTTGATTGATTTTGGAGTTTCGAGCAGCACCACAGCGTACAGCCGCGGCAGTTGGGGTTGGAGACGGTGTCTTTAGCTAGCGAGGGTTCGACAGTGAGATATATGCCCTAGTATATTATTGGGATAGATCATCCAGGTTTATCCATTGCATCCATCATATACTACAGTATTCGGAGATCTAGCACATTCCGAAGGGTTATTAGCAGATCCATGTTTTGTAGCTAGAAGTAGCAGGGAAAACACATAAGGATTTGTTAGGACCACAAAACCCAGTCTTTCCTCTGCATATCAGCTTCTTTTTTCTTAGCAGGCATATCCTACGGTATGTAGTGATTATCAGCCATCAGTTTTCTCACCTGGAGCAGCTATCGGCCAAACAGGTCAGTTGGGGGCGTGAGCAGCAGAACTACTAATCAATTCGCTAGGGAACTTAGAGGCATCCAAACCTCTGCATGTGCCAGGCCATCTCTCTGACATCAGTAGACAGACAAGCTCAGAAATTTTCAGCCCGAACGGGCCTCTCCTCCTACAAAAACGTCAGCTTCAGTCTAGAGGGTTTTTACGGTACTACGAGGCGGTAACACCGGAGGAAAAGAGCATTATTAGACCACCCATCCGGATCCTTATGCATGCAGCTATCTCTGGAGTCATTATCAGCCAGAATATCAGTGGTAAGTGTTAATTTCTCTCTGCAAAACCCTAACCCTAATTCAGCTATATTTTAGGGCATTTTTGCATGGCGAGTTTGCATGCACAGTTATTTTGCACATTTGTATGAGATTGAGTGTGCAAGTCAGTACTATCATAGAACATTAGAGAATATCAGTATTTGGGATATTAAATCTTCTTCATGCAAGATATTTCCTTCTCTTCTTCTATATTTTCTTTTATCTTTTGTGTGAGGGTTTGTCTTATCCCTTCTACAAAAGTTTGCCTTTATCATGAATACCTCTCCCTCCTTAAACCTTAACGACCCTCTTAAGTATACTTAAAGGCCTCCTCATTGTTAGAACATAATTCCATCTAGACCATGGGTTAAAATACTTTCATTAAAGTTCCTAGGTGTTTAGTGTAAGTTGTTCCATGTGTTTAGGCTTACAAGTGCATAGTCTATTGTCCTGGACCATAGTTGTACAATTTTTACCATATTAAACTAGTGTAGCATCCACCATTCCTATTTTTTTCTTTTCTTTATGAGCTAAAGTGTCCTTTCTTCTTTATTCCAATTTTATCTTTCTTTTGTGGGATTAATGCACTGTTTCACTACTTTTAACTAGGATTAGAATGAGCTAGGTGCATCAAGATATTATGGGAAAGCTTGCCACTTTTTTTCCTCTAGCCCTTCTATCTTTTTCTCCTAAAATCCACTGACTACTTATTTTTATGCCTCTCATGGCCTACGAAGTCTAACCTTTCATATTTGTGACCTCTAGTTATGAGTTGGGATCGACACTTTTATAGATTGGAGAATTAGTAACATCTAAGCCTGCTTTTCTGTGAGCTTTTCAAAATTGCCTCTTTGGCTACTGATTTTACTCCTTTGGGATGTATTATATATGTAATCATATTAATGAATAATATGAAATGATATTTTACATAATTTGAGTTTTTTTATTTTGCAAATCTTGGTGTAATTTCTTGGTGAGGACTACTTTGTTTCTAGATCCTAGCTCGTTGAAATTCTTGTCCGATGTTCAACCTATTTAGAATTTTTACATGGTATCAGAGATCCACAGGTTGAACATAGTTGCTTACAGTAACACACCAGAAGTAGTGGAGTTATCACCGCAATCCTAGGGAAAATAACCTAAAGCCATTATTTTATCCATGGGATTCTACCCAGGTGTGAAGCACTCATGAAGGTGCCTACTGACTAAATAAGAGATCATTAGAATCAATTAATATTACATACAGATCTTTAGAGTGTTGTTTGCAAGTACAATTTCTCATTAATTGTTCAAGAAGAATAATTTATGGTAGAAATATCAAGAGAGGTTGAAATTGGTGAAAGTCTCCCTAAAGAGACTCCTTCTTCCTCTATGGATTACCATGAAGAAGAAATTCGGCATGTCATTGTTGATGAATAACTCAAGTTTGTCCATCTCTCGCGGTTCTCCTATCATTCCTCAAACTCCGAAGATAATAAGTCAGTTGTTCATCATTTACCTTTTGGGCATGCTTCACAAGATGATGGTGTGCAACATGGTTATCTTATGGATGTTTGGAAGCCAAGTATGTACTTTGAATATATATCATTTCTCCTCTCTGTCATGTTTCCTATCTACTCCTCTATGATGATTGGCGCATTTCCTCAATGTTCAATTGAAGATGGAGAATCTTGTGCATTTTCCATTGTCTTGGCGCACTTGGGACTCTTGTTCCACCTTCTTGGAGTTTATCTCCAAACCTTTTTGTTCTTACTGTCTTCACATTAAAATTCTAAAGATAATCAACTAGTTCTTGCAGTTCAGTCACACTCAGATACTCTCAGTAGTTCGCATTTTGATTGTCATTGGATGTTTTTAAGTATGGAGTTGTTGTATTCACTCTCATTGTCATGATTCCTATCCACTGCATGATTTTGATTTTCATATGTTCTTAGAGTTGCACAAAATATGGAGGAAATCATCATTCTCCTAGAGCTGATACTACTTCATTTGAACCTGATATTGGTTCGAAATTCATGTCTCTAGTACCTCAAGTACCATTTGGATCTCATCTTAGCAAATTCAAGTCTGGTGAGCACCATCATTTTCTCTACTATTAGTGGATCTTAGTTATTCTACATGGCCACATTGTCCATCTTGCAGTTGTTGATGTTCCTGATCTAGTTGAGCACAATCTTGTTCTTTCAAAGAGGAAGATTCGTTCAGACAACTAATCAAGTTCACACCTACTTGGAGTTTGGAGAAGTTTATTTTGTTGTGTCTCATGTCCATTTTTTAGGGAGGATTTTCCCCATGTGGTTTTTCCTCTTTCCTCGGTTCATATGGATTATTAATGTAAAGGGTGACCATAATCCTTTGTTGCTTGGGCCTTCAATGATTATCACTTATCACTAGCATAATTTAGGCAGCTTAACGGGGGGTTGGAACATAATTCCAGACCATATGTTAAAATACTTCATTAAAGTTCCTAGGTGTTTATTGTAAGTTGTTCCATTTGTTTAGGCTTACAATTGCGTAGTCTAGTGTCTTGGACCATAGTTGTCCACTTTTGACCATGTTAGACTAGTGTGGCACCCACATTCCTATTTTTTGCTTTGCTTCATGAGATTAAGCTCCCTTTCTGATTTATTATACTTTTATCATGCTTTTGTGAGCTTAAAGTAGCTTTTCACTGCTTTTAACCAGGATTAGAATGAGCTAGGTGTATTAGGATCTTTTGGGAAAGCTTGCCACTTTTTTTCCTCTATCCCTTCGATATTTTTCTCCTAAAAGCCACTCACTACTAATTTTTATGACACTCATTGCCTACCAAGCTAACGTTTTCCATTCATGACCTCTAGCTATGATTTGGGATTGACACTTGTCTAGATTGGAGAATTAATAACATCTAAGCTTGCTTTTCTGTGAGCTATTCAAATTAACTCCTTGGCTATCGATTTTCCTCCTTGAGTATGTATATATATGTAATCATATTAATGAATAATATGAAGTGAGAGTTTACATCATTTTAGTTTCTTATGTTTGCAAATCTTTGTGTAATTTCTTTGCGAGGACTACTTTGTCTCTAGATTCTGGCTTGTTGAAATTCTTGTCTGGTGTTCAACCTATTTAGAATTTTTACATGGTATCATAGCTCCATAGGTTGAGCATAGTTGCTTGCAGTAATGCACCAAAAGTAGTGGAGTTACCACATAAATCTTGGGGAATCTGCCTTAAATCCATTGGAGCATACCCAGGTGTGAAGCATTCCTGAATGTTTCTACTGAATAAAGCATAACTCATTTGAATCAATTAATCTTCATACAAATCTTTAGAGTGTTGTTTGCAGGTACAATTTCTCAGAAGTTATTTAAGTAGAAGAATTTATTGCAGAAACCTCAACATAGTTTCGAATTGGTGAGAGTCTCCTAGAAGGGACTCCTTCTTCCTTTGTGTCTTCCTATGAAGTTGATATACATGAAGAAGGTATCCGGCCTGTCATAGTTGATGAAGAACTCAACTATGTCCATCTCTTAGTTCTCCTATCATTCTTTGAACTCTGAAGATAATAAGCCAATTGTTGATCATTTACCTTATGTGCATGCTTCACAAGATGATGGTGCACAACATGGTGATATTATGGATGTTTGGAATCCAAGTATGTCGTTTGAAGATATATAATTTCTTGTCTTTGTAATGTTTCCTATCTACTCCTCTACGATGACTGGCGCATTTCCTTAATGATCCATTGAAGATGGAGAATCTTGTGCATTTCCCATTGTCTTGGCACACTTGGGACTCTTGTTCCAGCTTCTTGGAGTTGATATCCAAACCTCTTTGTTCTCACTATCTTCACATTCTAATTATGAAGATAACCAACCAATTGTTACAATTTAGTCACACTTGAAGCCTCTCAATGGTTCGCATTTTGATGTGTCATTCGACGTTTTAAAGCATGGAGTTGTTGCATTCACTCTCATTGTCATGCTTCCTATCCACTACATGATTTTGATTGGCATATGCTCTTAGAGTTGCACAAAAAATGGAGGAAGCCATCATTTGCTTGGAGCTGATACTACTTCATTTGGACCTGATCTTGGTTCGAAGTTCATGGCTATAACACCTCAAGTATCATTTGGACCTCATCTTAGGAAGTTCAAGTCTGGTGAGAACCATCATTTTATCTACTACCAGTTGATCTCAGTTGTTCTACATGGCCATACTGTCCATCCTACAATTATTGATGTTCCTGATCCAGTTGAGCACAATCCTCTTCTTCCAAAGAGGAAGATTGCTCTAGACATAATTAAGTTCATACTGTACTTGGAGTTTGAAGCAATTTATTTTTTGTGTGTATCATGTCCATTTTTTAGGGAGGATTTTCCCCATGTGGTTTTTCCTCTTTCCTCATTTCATATGGATTAATAATGTAAAGGATGACCATATGCCTTTGTTGCTTGGGCCCTCAATAATTATCATTGGTCACTACCATAAGTTAGGATTAAGGGGGGGTGTTGGAGCATAATTCCATCTAGACCATAGGTTAAAATACTTTCATTAAAGTTCCTAGGTGTTTAGTATAAGTTGTTCCATGTGTCCAGGCTTACAAGTGCATAGTCTAATGTCTTAGACTAGTGTATCACCCATAATTCCTATTTTTTCTTTGATTTATGAGCTAAAGTACCCTTTATAACTTATTATTCTTTTATCCTTCTTTTGTGAGCTTGAAGCATCTTTTCACTGCTTTTCACCAACATTAGAACGAGCTAGGTGCATCAAGATATTTTGGGAAAGCTTGCCACTTTTTTGCCTCAATCCCTTCCATCTTTTTCTCCTAAAATCCATTCACTGCTGATTTTTATGTCACTCGTGGCCTACCAAGTCTAACCTTTCCCATTTGTGACCTTTAGCTATGAGTTTGGATTGACACTTGTCTACATTGGAGAATTAGTAACATCTAAGCTTGCTTTTCTATGAGCTATTTGAATTGCCTCTTTGGCTATTAAGCTTACTCCTTGACGATGTATTTTATATGTAATCATATTAATGATTAATATGAAGTGAGAGTTTACATCATTTGAGTTTCTTATTTCTAGAAATAACTGTGTAATTTCTTGGTGAGGACTACTTTGTTTCTAGATCTTGGCTTGTTTAAATTCTTGTATGGTGTTCAACCTATTTAGAATTTTTACATGGTATCAGAGCTAAGGATTTTCTTGTATCTCTTTGAAACTCTACCTATTAAAAGAAAAGACTAGGATTTCCCATTCTTCTAGGGCATGCGATTGAGTATATGCCAAAATATGATGATGATGGCATGGAGAAAATTGTAGAAGTAAGCATGAACGAAGAGGAGTTAATACTTAATTTGTAGGTAGTCTCATTATTTAAATATGAAAATGAAAAGTGAGCCAAATACCTCCAAGTCACTGCAAAACTCATGTGGGCTTTGACTTAAGGCCCCCATCACACATACATATTGAAAATATTCCTAAGGAAATGTGTGTCATTGGATAAGAGATGAATGATCCAATGGCCTACAAGGTCTCATGCAAAGGGAGGGACAACATATCAAACAATTCCCCATTTTTGTGGAAGGTAGCATGCACTAAATGGAAAGCAATAAGAAGCTCATTTAATTGATGACTGGACCCCATTTCAACTGAAAATTTAAAAGGATTGTGTGAATTCTCATTGACCACTGGATGGTAAGAGAATCGGTTAGTTCAAGTTACATCTACACTCCTCCTTCTATTTCAATTTCATGTGATTCCAAATAAAAGAGAGGGGCATAGGTTTGATGCTCCTACATTAGACTAAGTTTAGGTAAGAGAAAATCGTGATTTTGTGTTAAGGCCACAATTGCTACTAAAAATCTATTTATATTTCCATAATGTACATGCCATACCTATAAGTGCATAAGCAAATTTGTGCCTCTTTCACTTCTTTCTTCAATTCCATACTTTGAACCACATTTGGTTTTGCACTTTGTTGATGTAGCTTTTTCCATATATCATCAAGCCTTTGTTATTTGAGAGTTATGGATTTATTCTATCTCATTGCAACTTTATCTCATAAAATAAAGCACTGGAATTGCCATTTCTTTGAGTGACATGTTGTTGAATGCATGCCAATATAAAACAAGGAAGATGTGAAGAAAATTGCAGCAATACACATGCAATAAGAGGAGTTTGTAGTTAATTTTCTAGTAGTCTCATATTTTCATATGTGCACACTTGAGGAGGAAGATCTTCCATTCTGTATACAAGTTGATCGAGTTGTGCATGTGACTAATTACACACGTGATGAGGAAGGTGTGATGGAAGAAAACCTTTCCATTGTATGTAAGCAATGAAGTCTTGGAAAAGAGCAGACTCAAGATTATCAACATAGTTATCAACTTGACGATAACTCTAGGCTCAAAATGATTCCTCTAGCCTCAAAATGATTACTCTAGCCTCAAAATGATTGCTCTAGACCTAAAAATATATATTTTTGCATCAAGAAAACCAAAATCAACCCCTAAATCAAAAGTGTTGCTATCAATAGCACCTTTTTTTATCAGAGCTATGTTTACAAACTTTTACAACCATGGTCTTAAAACTCATGTGGTTTCTAACAAAAACCTTAAAATCGGCCCTTGAATAAAAAAATGGTGCTAGTAGTAGCACCCCCCTTTTTCTCAGGCTTGAAATTGCAACATTTTTTAAACCATGTCCTTAACAGCTAGTATTATTTCAATAAAAACCTTAAAATCAACATTTGAATCAAAACGTTATGTTGCTAGTAGCATCCTCTGAATCACAAATATACAATTTTTTACTTTTATGGATATTAAGATTTTATAGATGACACGTTTCAATAAAATGAAAGCTCAAATGTTAACTATTCAATCATACAAAAATAAAAATAGAATATATGAATTAACGAGTGCATGATACATGTAATAAATTTTTAAAAGATAAAATTCTAATATTTTTTCCAAAATTATAATTAATTTTTTATTCTAACAAACCATCATGCTACATGAAAATCGATGACCCATGGGAGTTTATCAACATGAAGAGTAGATTTCCAGGTAATGAATGTGAAGAGAAATTAACAACAGACTTTTGAAGCCTATTATGAGTTTTCCTTAGCAAATGGGTAAATCTAAAATAAAGGTTTCACGATCTCCTTTGACAAAAGGGACACTTAGATTGAATCATTCATAAATACTTAAGGCAATGGCAAAGAGGGAGGGAACAAAAAAACAAGTTCTAATCAAATAATGCCTTCTCTGATGCCATGTAAAGCTTCATATAGTTCAGACCCAGTGCAGCTAAGTAGTCTTCTTAAAGGTCATTCTCCAAACTTTATTTAGTTGGAAATTTAAAATAGATTTGATACTCAACTAATGATACCCACCAACTTGCTGATACTTTATGAAAAATTGGAGCTATTCCACCTCCCCTACACCAAGGAGATAACACTTAGAAGTCAATTTTAAGGAGCACACCATCAATAATAACTTCTTTAACCTTCTTAATAATCAAGATATTAGTGTAAACAAGTTTATTTTTGTTTTCAACGTATTAGTGTGAACAAGTTTATTTTTGTTTTCAACACAACCTTCAATCCTACATAACACAAAGTGAATGTAATTCTACAACGTCGCTTTTAAAATTTCCTTGCCTTCTACCCCATGAATCATTGACTTGGCACAAAAGGCTTATCCTCCTCAGTTCTCACTAGAAAAGCATAATTCCTATACCTTCCCAATATTTATTAAAAATCTCCATCCTTTATCCATTAAAACAAAAAGACAACTCTTCCATGTGTACTATTTCATATCTAACAAATCAAAATCAACTTCAATAATAAGTTAAAGACCAACCCTCCACATACCTCTAGAATCATTCTAATAAAATAGCTAATAAATCAAATATCCACCTTCCACATACCTCTAAAATCATTTTGATAAAATAATGAACAAAACAAATAAAAGATCAGCCTTCCACATACCTCTAATAAAATAGTGAACAAAACAAATAAAAGATCAGCCTTCCACATACCTCTACAAGATCAACCTTCCACATACCTCTAGAATCACTTTCATTAGATATATAATAGATGAAGCAAGCCAAATGCATGGTCATTATAGTGCCCTCATTTTCAAAGCATGGTGGGCCAATCATAACTTTGTCAATATTAAAAGTCAAATATATGTTGCTTGTTCAAGTCACTAGGCAATGGATAATGATATGTTTTTGAATTTTGTTGTCAACCTCTCGAACTTAACCCCTACAAATGGCATAGTTTCAAATCAATCGATTACAACCACAATATTGAAATGTAAGGAATTATCTCATCTATACTTTACTCCTCTATCACAATTCAAATAGAAACCTCCAAATATTTGGTGAACATCATATGAAGTCGACCTTTTGTCAATTTCCATGACTTATAATATCAGTCATGACTTATAATGTATACATATTGTAATATGTATATAAACATTTCCCTTCACACAAAACCAAAAAAAATGTACAAATGTTATGTTTTGTTTTTTAAATTGAACATAGTAAGATTTTATAACATTTCAAGACTTTCATCTTTTACGAGGATTGATTTTTGTTTTTTAACATGAAAGACTTTATAACATTTCTATACTCTTTTTCCATGGACTAATAAAAGTGTTTTATCTATATAAGTTTTTGTTTTTATTTAAAAAGTGTAAACATATATAGATTATGTGTAAAAATATTTTATGTTTTTATTTACAAAGTGTATACATATATATATATGTGTAATTTTTTTTCTAAATTATTGTGGTTAGGAGTATCTATTCTATGAAATTGATTTAATATTTGTATATAGTACCAACCATTAGGCATATGTATAATCATAGATCCATCTTAAAAGGGGATTTGCTAAGCGTCAAGAAAGATCGAATCTCTTGAGATGCAAACTTTTTTTAAAGTGTAATTATGGATTAAGCGTTTTAATTTATCTACTTTATGTAGTTTGCAAACTTTTTTGAAAGTGTAAATATGGATTAAGCATTTTAATTTATCTACTTTATGTAGTTTTATATATATGTGCAGTTATATATATATGTCGTAAATGTTTTAAATTTAAATTGAGCCAACATCTTATTTTTTATAATTTTTTTTTTTAAAGAACACGTGTTAAGGAATTACACATCTCCCCATATTAAGTTGTAGAATGCGCCTCATCACCACAACTAATATACAATAACATAAACAAATTCATAAGTCTATCCTAAGTAAAATATAAACCTAATCACCACAACTAATGTACAATAACATAAACAAATTCATGAATCTATCCTAAGTAAAATATAAACCTAATTATAATATCGATGTGCTTTATCCAACTTGAAAAACCACCATTAAACATAGAAATGTTTAAATTGTCTTAATAAATTCAAAAGTGTCTACCTTTTCTACAATACCTTATCACAATATAAAAAACATGTTAACATCATATTCATTGAAATATCAAGAAGAAGAATAAAAACCAATAAACCTCTTCACCTCTAAAATTTTCTATAAATAATATGGGTTTTTCTAATTTATTTATTTTAAATAAAATATAAATTTTATAACATTATGTAGTTTGTATTATGTATTTTTGTATTATATCTAAGGGGGGAAACAAAATTTATTTTGACTATTAAGAACATGCTATACAAAAGTATTTTATATTTAAAAACCTTGGAGCACAAATAAAGTTTCCATGAATATAGTCTAAAGACTAGAAGTAGCTACAAGCACTAGCTCAAATTTCCCTAAGAACTTAAAATACCATAACATAACAATATAGTCTATACTCTAAACACTAGAATTATCCACAAGTACTAGACCAAACTAAAATGTTGCTTGCTCTAAGAACTTAAAACACTATAAAATAACAATGTTTAGCCACATAATTAGGTTACTTGGCAATGCCACTATACTTTGTTACCTTTCTGGTTGGGAACCTTTCCTTTGCCCTTTCTTGCCTCATTGACAAGGACCAAGTTCTCATCATTACTTCCTTGCTTGTTAGCTTTGGATTCCTCTTGAGTCTCTTCCTGGATGTAATAATTCCAAAGCCTCTACTAATTGGGAAGTTTCTCCCAAGTGAAAATTCCTTTTACAAATGGTTCCCAAGGCTTGGTGAAACCATTCAGTGCCACATTGACAAGTTTTGCGTCAACCACTTTCTTTCCAATGCATGCAAGTTGATTATATATATGGGTGATCCTCATGGGATAATTAATAACATTGTCAGATCTTGACATCTAGACATGTCTGAGTTTATTCTTCAAAATCATCTTCCTATTCATGTTGCCACTCTGGAACAAATCCAGTAGATCCTTGTACATTTCTCTAGCTGACATCTTCTCTACCACATAATCAATTAAGTGATAGTTCACAATGTCCAGGATCACTCTCTAGTATTTGATGTCCTTCTTCTCATGAGATTCCAATTAAGATGGATCTATTGGTGTAGAAACAACCTTCTCCATGATATTCCAAAGGTCATGTTCCTTCAAAAGCAAGGTTACCCTCATCTTCCAAGACAATAAGTTATATTCCCCATACAACCTTCAAATATGAGACTGGTTGCTTCCATTTCTTAGATATGATCAAAATAACTATCATGTGCTTATTCCTTTAAGAATCCACCAAGATCTACTGATGTAAACCATATATCTATCTACTAATTACTCATATCTAATAGATCTACTGCTATAAAATTCATATATGCTTCCCTCTCAGAGTGAGAGATCTGATACCGTGTTAGTTTTTTTTTTAATCCAAGCAATAGATAAACTACTTCTTAGTGTTTTCCTTACTGTAAGGTTTCATTTGCATCTCACTGAATAATTTATACTTGTTTAAATAATTAACAAAATTTTAAATAGCAAAAGAAAAATGGAAACATATTTTTCAATAACACATGCACATAAATTTCTACCCTTCAAATATGTTTTTTATTAAAATAATATCCAAGCATACAAGGGCTCCCTTACCGAGAAAATGGCCCAATGAAAAAAATGCATTTACAACAAACCTAGAAAATCTACCTTGGTTAAAAAACCCTTTGCCTTTAAATTTCCATAGAAACCCTCTGCTTCCCTATTGTACATGTGTGTCTTGTACAACCTTCTTATATGACCTATACAACCTTGTACAACCTGTACATTTCACAAGGATTGTACAACATGTTGTATGGCTATACGACCTATTATAATGCTCTACTTTTGTACGACTTAAATGCTAAGTTTCAAAATCCCTCTTACAAGCTACCTAGTTGATATGGCCTCCTACAAAAATGATTCTAGCTATTGTATTCTTCTCCTTGCCAAATATGGAAATAAAAATTCCTTCTTCACTCTCTCAACTAAGTCACTTACTCAATGCTTGTGTGTTAGTGTGTGTTCTTCTCTCACCTTAACTACCTTTTATAATCTTGAGATGAACCAAAACCCTAACTTCCTACGTGATTAATGGTTGAGATTAGATATCCCCTCACTTTAAATCAATGGATAAGATTCATTTAATTAATTTAAATCACTAATGCCAAAAACTTAGGCATTTTATTAAATTAACCTCAATTAATTATAGAATGGCATTCACTTTAATAATAAAATTATTAACGTGAATTTCCAAAGTTTTGAGAGGTATTAATGACGATTTCCACAAGTTAAACATAAAATCATGTGGAAATACGTGTTCGAGAACTGTCCAAGCTACAAAATTCAATATTATTTTCAACCCTTGAGGTATATAGGAGACACTTCATACTTTTCATGCCTAAACACTACCTTTCTAATCATTGAACTTGAGAATCACTATCAACTGCAACACTATCACTCCCTATACACTTTATAGGGTGTGGAAAACCTTTACTATCTCTCCTTGCACTAGAGAGAGAGAGACCCTATCGCTCCTTGCACCACTAACACAAAGAGATAGCCTTAGAACCTTCGTATTTAGTTAGTTTTCTAGGAGATAGCTATGATGAGTTGGATCCACATTTCATGAGATTGGGAGCTCACAATGCTAACTCAAATGTGACAAGCCCTAAGATTCTATATTCATTCCATTTCCTCCTCCATACATCTATATAATGAAGGAAATTCAAGGGAGAATGGGAGGTTGAAGAGAGTGTGTTATGTTGTTGGATTCCAAAGTGAATTCTTGAAGCCCCAAAGGAGATCATTGTGTGTGATTGAGATCAAGGAAGGATTGGAACACAGATCTTGGATAAGACTTGCATCATAACTAAAGGTATTCGCATGATAAGACTTGCATGATAAGACTTATATATTGAATGAATTAATTCTTGAGAGGTTTGATATGTGTATTGTTGTTTGATTGTGTGTAGTTAATAGGTGCAAAGAAGCTGGAGCAAAGTCCATTAGATCAACACCAACAAGGGATCTACATCAATTGATATCATTAGAGGCAAGGTAAGTTACATTTCTACCTTCCCTTTCTATATGCTATCAAGATTGGATCTAGAGCGAAAATCATAGAGGTCTACTCCCTATCTATCTTTGATCAAGGGAAATAGATCCAAGGGAGATCCTATCTATTTATAGAAGGGAGATCTCTAAAAAAAAAACATCCCATCATGGTAGTAGTGGTTTGACTCACATAGTATGCCCATTTTTTTTCTCTCTTTGGCATCCTTTTAAAGAAAATATAACAGCTACAACATTCATGGAAGTTAGTTCAGAAGCTACATGGAATCCCCAATATTAATGCAAGTGATAGAGATCCAATTTTCAGTAGTAATTTTTGGAAGGAAATATTTTCTCGTTTATGTACTCAATTGGCTCACAACTCCTTTTACAATCCTCAATTTGATGGGAAACTGAGATTGTGAATAAATGTCTAGAATGATATTTTTATTGCTTTGAATCCAATAAAAAATAATAATGGGTTAAGTTGTTTCCCTTGGAAAAATGATGGTACAACATGTCATTCTGTACTTCATCCTAAATGTCCCCATTTATGGCTATCATCCTCCATGCAATACATAATCCTTGAAAGAGAGAGAATGGGTTCAAGTAGCGGAGGATCACATACAACACCAACAAGAGGTTCTCCAACTATTGATAGACAACTTGACTATAGCAAAAATAGGATGATACAAGTATATCAACACTTTACTGAAAGGAAATTTGAATTGGGTATGGAGCATTTTTTAGGCTACAACCATATAAACAAATGTCCCTCCATAAACAAAAGAAGGAAAACAAATTAGTGCCCAAGTACTATGGTCCCTATAAAATGTTTCAAAAGATTAGAATTATGGCTTACAAATTCGAGTTGCCTCCATATTCACATGAACATCCATTCTTCCAAGTTTATTGACTGAAAAAAGTAATTAGAGATAAGATCTCAATTAGGAATCTTTGACTAGACATTGATGAAAAACAAAAAAAAATCATACTAGAACCTGAAACAATCCATGAAATGTGGATCACACAATTGTGAAATTGAGCAATTACTACGTACCTCATTAAGTGGAAGAACTTGTGAATATAAGAGGCAACATGGGAGGATAAGTTCTTCATGTAGAATCATCCATAGTGAACCAATTGTTGAGGAAAGAGGTAAACACTTATTTGAAGGGGAGGGGCATGCTAATTCCTAGATATTTTAACATTACATTTATATTATTAAATTAGTATTGGCATTATTGGATGGCTAGGACCTTAACTGTAACCTTTTCCTCCTATATATATACCAAGAGAGATAGTTTAAAGATCTTCTCATACTGTCTTGTGTATTTGATACATTGTAAAAAGATGTTGCATCCTCGAAAAGGCTTCTTATTCATCTTATTTTATTCCCAAGGTGTTGGGTTACTCTTTCTTTCTATTTTTATGCTATTTTGGAGCATTTGGAGCATAGCATTCATTCTCTACTAATTCCCTTCTTCTTCATTTACTCTCAAGATCTCCTCCCTTGAATGTCCTTCTTCTCCACAACGTTCATATTTAATGGGTTGCCTTGGAATTCCAACCATCTTAATTTTTGTTTTCATCTTCCAGTCTAGAGGAATCTTTGGACTATTCACTCTACTTTTCCAAAATAATTAACTATTTATTACAAAATTTATAAAAGAGATTTTATTAGGATCCAATTTCGATCAACCATGTATTTTTTGCTCTAATACCAAATGTTAATACATAAAATAGTATGATAAACCTATGTACACATAATGTATACCAAGTATATGAGTGGATCACATTTTCGAAAGTGATAATATTGATGAGTTACATAATAAACCCATTATAATAAGGATAAAAACTCACAAATAACCCAAATACGTCCATGTAGTTAGAGCATACGTCCATGTATAATGACTCTATTTCATTTGCCTCTATAAATACATATTGACATTCATTGTCCAAGCAGGACAATTATGAGACCAAACCAATATTACATATATATTGAACCCCGTATCGACCCAAATTAGGGTGATAACATTATGCTTCATGGCGTCGAAACATAATTGAATGTGTTGAATTAGTTCTCTAAATTATGAATAATTATTGTTGGTCCATTAAGGGTTTGAAGCATTGTAAAATGTTCGTAGCAGTCTGTGTACCTATTGCAATATTTTTTTAGATAGCATTCCCTCACGTTAATGTAAGGTGATTGGTCGCCTATTACCCTAACTAATATTTTGATACTAACAAGGAGCATTTGGTTTGGGTAAGAAAATATCTTGTTAGCATTGGTGCAACCAACATCTTCAATTTTGTAACATGAGAATACTATTGCTCAAGAAGTGGGAAAGATAAAAACTTGATTATATTAATTTAGTGTCAATGTTCAACATGTTGCAAAGAAACAAATTGTAGACCTTTTGACAATTTCAGTGATCTTGTCGGTTACAAGTGGTGTTTAGGGTGGGTCTCTTTTAAATGATGAAGTGCAATAAAACTCAACTCTTGGTGGTTATTTGCTTCTTTGTCAGCTAACATTTGTCAATCCTTTTATTAGCAGTTGGTGATATTTGTTTTGTATTTATAATATTATGGTCACTTAGTTATGGTCCGTCTTTAGATATTCTTGTTTGTAATATGTTGCGCATCTCCTTTTGTTTTTTGAGTTGATGAAAATTTAGCTCTATTTAAAAATCGGTTTCTTGGGTATGTGTTTACATATGTTTTACCTTATGGGGCCTTGATATGTGGTTTAAGCTTAGGAACATTTCTTGTCCTCTTGATCTAGGTTAATATAAAGTTTTTGTGTTTATTATGAAGTAAAATGAGAGCCACCTTTGAAAACATCTGTCTTTTACATTGTCAAGGTTGAACTACTATTAAATCTAGCTTTAAAACTAATCATGTTATATCACAAGATAAGCATAATGACAATATTAACACAAAAATTGCTACTAACAACTACTTTATTTCACATCATACTATTAAAAATAAGGGCCACGAGGTGAAAATGCCCCCTTGGTTTTTTTTGGGGTGGAGTTTATTTGAAAAAGAGAAAGTCAAAATCTTGAGGAATCCAAGGTACAAAGAAGTCATTCTCTTCAATGATCTCATTGATTGTGCATGTTCTCAAGATTTCAAAATTATGAATACGTGACTCATATCGCAGTAGGTGACTGACACATACACAAAATATTTTGATATGTCTCTAAACACTAAGAATGGCTATAGATATCAATGGTATAGCTTCAGGATATCATCGGTATAGAGTTTCCTCATGTAGTAACTATAACTACTTTTGATTGGGTGAGTTAAATTGGAATATAGAATTTGATAGCGTTTGAAAGTAAACTTGAGGTCAAGGAGATAAATTCAATGTAATAATCTAATTCTTGCATTATGTGATATCGACTTGATGACTAGGTGCCTTGGATAATTTAAAGGATGGAAAGGAGCAAATCTCTTGCAATTTCATCCACTGGGGATCAACAAGGAGTAGGAGATCAATGAGTGATGGAATTGACCAAAAGTGGCAATGATCATTGTAAGTACTATAGTCATAAAGTGTTCCCATTGATATACTAGTTCGTAATATAACATGCTTGTACAAATCTCTTTCATTACCTATATCTGCATAATGAATGCACGTGACATATCACATGATGAATCTTTCTTTGTTCAAGTATATCAAATGTATGAGGAAAACAATGGTGCCAATTACTGGAACTAGACAAAACGAACCAAGTTATAATAGAAAGCAACTTTCCCCTATAATTATGTCACCCAACTTGTAACTATATATGGGTATCACTCACACTAGATCATGAGCTCATTATACCATACCCTATTCAAAAGGATAATAAAGTATGATATTTATAGCTATCACATGCTATGGCTCTATCCACATTAATAATGCACAAGTTCTCTAATATGAATCTACAGAGGAGTGGAGACTACGTTTATCGCTATAGAGCTTAGAACAACAATCAACCTAATTCATTTTGTTCAATAGAATGGTTACAACACTAAGCATGCCTTAATCACACTTTCCTTATTTATCAGGGATACATAGGTTTTCTATTTACAATTAATAGGGATATGAGATCAAGCACATTTTATTTTCATAACATAATAGCTCAAATCTAAACCAACTGTATCTGTTACGTTTTACCATGCTTCTGAGCATAGAGTTATATTGTTAAGGTCACCCCAAAGATTCATTTTTCTATATATCTATAAACCAGGTTATGAAATCACTCAACCCATAATTTGGTCGGACACAATCCAGTTTTGAAGTGGTCAATACCAATGACATTCACACCCAATTTGATGATAGATATTCTCAAATGTTTGGTTCAATATATTTTCATATTCTGTGTATAGGAGAAAAGGGTTACTAGGAAATGATTCCATTGTTTGCAAATTCTAAACCCTACTTGGATTTAAACCATAGACCAATTAACGATTTTACCTCCCAGAAATTCCCCAAATTAGGCTAGCTCTAACTAGTAAGTAGCTCAAAGTAACTGTTAAACTAATACACAATAAAGAGAGAGAGGTTTGGATGGCCCTTTCCTCCTCGCTTCAATCAATAACAAAAGTACTATAATAAAATAATAGCAAGTGATGGGAAGAGAGATAACGAATCTGCGAGCAGGTGGCAGAAATAAGGGCAAGAGCATGGCTTTCTAATCTACTAATTCAAAAACCCGATCTTATCCAGCAATAATGTCGTCTAGAGCAAACTCATTACTGATGACCAGTTGAACACCGCCTCAAATAGAAATGTTGAGTTACATAACTCACCCATAGATGAACACAAATTGAAAGGTAATAATATGCCTACAGTAAGTCAAGTAATTCTTAATATAACTAATTTAATCTCGAAATTATTCAAGTTAAGTCTAACTCTACTCCAATAAAAATAACAAAATTAAAAAAAAGGAAAACATTATTGACTTCAACACAAGGGTTTCTTAAGGCTAAAATGCTTTCTAGTTTGTTTACCAAGCCACCAAAACGAACAAAAGTGGATTGTATTTTCAGGGAGGTTATATCCACATGGAAAATCCTTTGTATAACGAAATCCAACAATCCAATATCCCACACATAAGGAAGGATCACAACCCATGAAAAATCACAATTTAGAAGCCAAATTCAACCACTATAACCAAATCTCATCACCAATAGACAAATGCAAATCCAAATTTCATGGAATGGAAACAACACTTTCAATCCCAAATTCTAGGCCAAACCATGCAACATTACCATTATGAAAGTAAAAAACCAAACATAACATCATTGGAAGATATAGGTAGTCGAAGACTTACCCCACAATAATTCCTTCCTCTCTATGCCAACCCTGTCAACCCAGACTTGGAAACCACTGTCGAAGATTTTCTTGTTTTCTTATATCTCGTTTCATTCAAGAAACAACTGAATCAAAATGCAAAAAATGCCATCTTCGAACATCAGTAGACCCAAATCCATAAAAGCACTTCACAATGAATTTACCCTGTCAAACCACAATCTCCCACAACAACAATAATCTAGAACAAGATCGAGACTCTTTTGACTAGGATTGAAAAATGATAGCTTTCCCAAAACCACAATGGAAGTTCATGACCAAACAAAAAATTTAGTGTTGCCACCTTAACATAACTACCTCACAAGGTACCGAAAATAAGCTTCAAAATAGTAGACCAAACCACAAACTTCCACAAGAACATGCTCTCTTGACCTGGCTTCAAAGATGACTACTTCCTTAGAACCATAACAACAGTCCCCTATTAAATGAAGAATTCAACAATGATGCGTGAACTGAATTGCGACTCGAACCTTCAAGAACCTATTGTCCAAATTCCCTCTACTCGGAATAAATGCAAGAGAAAAAGCTTCAAAGTTATCGGGACAAGGCTTAGAGCCTAATAGATCGAGACTCCAAGGCGATGTGAACCTTGAAAGATGACAACCTGAAGCATTTAAAACACCATGCCTATTGTACGCAACATATCTCCCTGCCCTCAATGTAACCGAACATAGGCATATGACACGTGTTAACTAGCACCCTGAACCTCCATTTCATCAAAGACAAATGGCACTGAACTTTAACCATAACTTAGGGATAAAAAAATTAAATAAGCATGAATAGACTAATCAAACCCTATGAACACTATATATCCAAAGAGACTTAACAATTAAATTTTTTATCAATCATATTAATATAAATAACACATTTACTAAGTTTTAAATTTTGTCTTAGCACTTCAACTTACCTCTAAACTGTATTTTAATAAATATATAATTAATAACATTAACATATTCATTATTTTTGTTAATACATAAACTATATTCCAATAAATATATATTTAATAACATTAACCTATTCACTATTTTTATCAATACATAATTTTTTTCCTGAAAAAAAAAAAACGTAATTTTATATCATCTTTTGAGAACGAAATTACATTCAGAATATACACAGTATGTGTATTTTAAGCAAAAATAAAAACTTAAAGTATGGATATATGTTGTATATATGTGCTGGTGTAGAGTCCATCTATAAAATGTCTTCACAAAAAAACCATAATCCATCACAGTAAATACTATTGAACCATGTCCAAAATGTCTCAATCAAAGCTGTAGTATCAGTTTGACCCATTGTCGAAAACTAAGTCACTGAGTCATATAAGGCAGATCATAACCTCCAAAAATATAAATATAACAGGTCATATAATATATCCCGCAAGATATCAATACATAAATTATATTTCAATAAATATATAATTAATAACATTGACATATTCATTATTTTTGTTAATACATAAATTTGACTTTGTTTCTCATTTACAAACATTGTTTCTCTTTTACAAATCAAAATGAATTCATTAAAATAATTAAAATTCTCTCTCAAAATAAACAAAAATCAAGTTAAATCAATTCTCATCTTTTTATCAATTCCCATTTATTGATGAATTGTAGCAGGTGTTGGAAAAACCATAGTATTCATAATTGTATATGTTTTGCTACAGAATATCTCTTTATCAATTAAAAATATCAATTCCCGTATATTGATGAATAGTGGCATGACATTTTTATCAAATTTACATAACTAACTCTTTGACTTACAAAGAGTGGTCACCCATCTACAATTTTGAATTTCATGGCTACACAACATACTAGTCTGTAACATTAAATATTAGGGTTTTATTCGTGACATAATTATTAGAGTTTTATTCGTGACTTAATTGAATAAATCGAAAGCTATGTTGAGTCTACCCACCAAACAATAATGAAAATACAAACATCTTGAATTATACTTTATACCAGCGTAAATCCAAATCCTAGGCTCTATCAAGCGCCGAGAGGGATAGAATCTCTTCTTAGGTATCCATTGATTTGATTCAAACCAAAAGACATATCTTTTTATTTAAGGTTCACATATAATATTTTTATTATTAGTATTTAATATTATTTATGACCGACATATAATATTTATTATTATTTTTTATTTTATGAGGAAGGAACATTACAACATTTTCCCATACATGGTTTTAAACCACATGCAAGGCCCTCCTACAACCATGGGTTGTTTAGGAGGCCTTGCACATGGTCTTAAAACCATGCACGTTGTTTTAAAACCATGCACATGGTTTATGTTCAAGGCCAACATTTTTTTGAGGATAATTCAATTTTTTATTTTTTATTATTTTGTTAGGTAGGAACATTACAACATCTCCCCCATATTGTGTTTTTTGGTGACCCACATTTTTTTTACGGATAATTAAATTTTTACTTTTTTATTGTTTTGTTAGGTAGGAAGATTACAACATCTTCGCCATATTAGGTTTTTTTTTGCCGACATTTATCTTGGCCTATAATTAAAAAATTTATTTTTTATTAATAAAAATAACATTACATAACGTTACGTAACGTTACAAGATCTCCCCCATACTGGGTTGTAGAGCACCTCTGGGCGCAATAAATCAGCGTAGATCCAAATCCTAGGCTCTATCAAGCACCGAGAGGGATAAAATCTCTCAAGTGCAAACCTCTTCTTAGGTATCCATTGATTTGATTCAAACCAAAAGACACATATTTTTATTTAAGGTCCACATATAATATTTTTATTATTAATATTTAATATTTTTTATTATTTTTTATTTTGTTATGAACAAACATTACAACATTTCTCCATACATGGTTTTAAAACCACATGCAAGGCCCTCCTACAACCATGGGTTGTTTAGGAGGCCTTGCACATGGTCTTAAAACCATTTGCAGGGCCCTCCTAAACCATGTACAATAAAACCATGGGTTGTTTAAGAGGCCTTGCACATGGTTTTAAAACCATGTGCAAGGCCCTCCTAAACCATGTACAATAAAACCATTGGTTGCACATTGTTTTAAAACCATGTGCAAGGCCAACATTTTTTTGAAGATAATTCAATTTGTTATTTTTTATTATTTTGTTAGGTAGAAACATTACAACATCTCCCCCATATTGTGTTTTTTTCCTGACCCACATTTTTTTTTACCAATAATTAATTTTTTACTTTTTTATTATTTTGTTAGATAGGATAATTACATCTCCCCCATATTAGATTGTTTTTTTTTGCCAACGTTTATTTTGGTCTATAATTAAAAAATATATTTTTTATTAATAAAAATAACGTTACGTAACATTACAAGATCTCCCCCATACTAGGCTGTAGAGCACCTCTCAGCGCAAATACAACATGCATATATCAATGCCACTAACTATCTTGGAAAGGTCCTTTGTTTTAATATTAAAGCACTTATCTCGACTATCATTTATTTAACCTCCTCTAAACATTAAATAAGTTGTTTTCTTATTTTAATAATGTTGGGAATCAAGATTAAACAATCAAATTATCTACCATTGACATGTACACGTATATAGACATATGAATATGTTATCTTTTCACTATTATAATAATATTGCAATATTTTGTTCATTAAAAGTTTTTTATTTTATAAGATATCTTTGGTGAATAAAATTGTATAAGTATGTGATGTGTAAAAGTAAATATTTGGTAAGTTATTATGTTTGAAATATTTATTTATCAAATTTATTTAAAATAAATTATAGTTTTAATTATTTATAAATATTAATGTTTTTTTCATATATAAAAAATAATATTTTTTTGCTCACACATATATATAAAAACAACGTATTATTTTATTTTACATTTTAAATCAGGAATTATATTAAAAATAACATGTTATTCTATAAAATCAAAGTTATATCAAACATTACACTTTTAATCAAGAAGTATAGTTCCATAGTTTTTAGAAAGATTACATTATCTACCAAACAATCACAAATATTAGTGTGCAACAAACAAGGCCACATTTACTAATATGTCTAAGGTCAGACTATAAACACAATTATAGGTTTTAATATCTTAGTTTAGCTACCTTTTAAATAATTTTTTTAATAAACAGTCAACCAACCACTAAATTGACATAATAATTAAGTAAATATGTTCACCTTATATACTTTATATAATAATGTCAAATGGATGTAGGTTGGGTGGTTGGAAGGAATGAATGTTGCCCTCCCCACCCACGTTTTACTCTTGTAAGTGACATGTTGCTCTTGTGGAGCCCTTTGTAATAAATGTTGTGATTGATGAGCTGACCATACCTTGATTTAGTTTGAATATCAAGTATTGGAATTTTCCGTGGAGTAGCCCTCTAACAAATGGTGAACCACATTTATGAAAAAATATAATAATCACCATTAAATTGACATAATAATTAAGTAAATGTGTTCACATTATATACAATACTTCATATAATAATCAACAATGAAAAAAGCATCTCAACCTCATCTTCACGGATAACTTCATATTCATTGAGTATCGTGAATAGTTAACAAAACCAAGCATAAACATTTTCACCTTTAAAAGCTCCATGGATCAAATGGATCTATTTTTATTCTTCTGTTTGGAATAAAGTGGCCATTTGAAAATTTATGTATAAGATATTTGATGTATTTGTTTTAAATAAAATGTTTTTTTAAGTATTTAAAAATTAATTATGTATAAAGTATTTTATTTAAAAAGGTCTTGGAATACCTATAAAGTTACCATGAATAACTCAAATACTAAAAAAAAATTACAAATAACCACATGCACTAATTCTAACTAAAATAAAATAATATTGGCCCTAAGGAATTGAAACACCATCAAATAATATTAATTATGTTACTTAACAACACTACCACAAAAGCAAATAAAGGTCAATCAACCAAGATTAAGATAAACATTAAGAAACAAAAGGTACCATGATAACGTTATGTGGATATATTTGTTAAAATTGACACCACCATGGGAATGTCAAAATGACACCATCATGGAGGATGATCAAGGTCTCATCTATGTCTAAACTATGTAGCCTCATCAACTATCATCAACTAACATATATGATATGTGGGGTTTATTCATTTTTGTTATTCATAAATAACTTGTTTTGTTTTTTGGGTGTTGTAAGCACATATATAATGATTATTAAAAAATATAAGTCATGTAGAATAGAGTTTCTCTTGAGTTTTTATACCCATAGATTATCAATAGGCAAAGATATAGTATGAGGTCTATATGACTGTAAAGAATGAGATTTGTTTTTTTAAATTGAATTATGATATTTTTTACTTGAAAAAAATGTGGATATATTTGTCATTAAGAGTTGGGATTTACTTATTAATGACACAATAATGCAGGCTAACTTGAGCCAAGGAAATTTATCATTGTCTTGTTGAAGGGATGGTGGACAACTTTAGTGCTCACAATATGGTGTTCTCTGCATTCACAAACCATACAACCATTCCTATGGTGCAAATGGGCATTGGACCACTGAGAATGGGTTAAAGCAAGATGAGACTAAGCATATGGAAGAACTTGATTCATTGTATAAGGATGCACCCCCTAGTATTCTAAAAGCCTTTGAATACGCCTTAAATTAATATCCTCCTTACTATCTTGGACATGGATGTGTAAGTGGACGTTGGAACAAATTACTGCTCCATTCAACTCTATATACATGGACCAATGCTTAACTTTTTTAACAACAAAATCATTTTATTTATTTTTCCAAATAGAAAACTAAATTTCTATTATAAAATGTTGTCATGCTACAATAAATTTGATGCCTTTGAGAGATTGTCAACATGAAAGTTTAACTTTCAAGTAATGAAAGTGGGGAAAAGTTGACAACACAAATTTGAGGCCATTCTTGACTTGACTTATCAAAGGAGAAGATTGGAAATGGAGGCACACAAAAATCAAGTACCAAGCATATAATAACTTCTTCAATGAAACAGAAGGTTTCCATATAGTTTGGAGATGATAAAACCAAGTAGTAATCTTTTTGTACAACCTCCATACTATATTTAGTTGGACACTTAATGCCGCAGGGCACCCCTATATTTTTTAGAAATTGCAGCGGAAGGAGGAGATTTTGAAGTAATTGGAACCATCCAATCCTTTTATAATGTAAATTTCATTGAGAACTTGTGCAAACCTTTTAAATTTGTGGCAGAAGGTGGGGTCAATCTACTAATTAAATATGACCTGCCAAACACTTTCCATTAGACAACTACTATCATCTACACAAATTGGGTTCAATCATCTGGTTCGTCACCCATTGTTTTTCATGATTTCTTGTGGGATGTTGGATCCTACATTTCTCATCAACGACACACATTTCCTCTGGATTTTGTTAAATGTGTAAATGAGTCATGGGGACATGAGTCAAAGCTTAGGTGATTCTTGAAATGGCTTGGAGGTTGTTGGTTTGCCTTCCCATTTTTTTCCTTCATCTTTGTTAAAGGTTTAAAAGGGTGCATTAGGCATAGTTTGTGAGGCAAAGCCTAGTTTCCTTTGTGAAGAGGCCTTTGAGTATATCTAAGAGGGTCATTGTGGTCTAATGAAGAAGGGAATGTTTCATTATTTAGGCAGAGTATGGGAGAAGGGACAAGACAACTCTCTCACAAAGAGAAGACTTGATAGAGAATAAGAGAATGAAATCTCTTACATGGAGAAGATAAAACAAATTGGAGATTAGAATAAAGAAAAGGGAGAGAAGGAAGAAAAACATGGGAAGACCGAGATGGAAAAATTCTAAGGCATATTTGAAGAAGAGAAGAAAGAAAAACATGGTAAAACATGTCAAAATTCTAAGGCATATTTGAAGAAGAGATGGTTGAAAAAGACATAATAATGGTGGATGAGGACTGATTCCTGAGAACCTTACAACAGTGGAGTGTGTTGCACCAATTGACGATGATAAACAAATCATAGTAGATAAGGCTACAAATAAATTTTATGCAATTCGAGAGGAAACGACTTTGAAGGCGATGGGATCAAACATTTACAATCATTTCTCTTTCCAGCACATCTTCATGGAGAAGAAATTTTTGAGAGATTGTTTATCTAAGCAAGGATTACCATTGGAGGAAGAATGTTCTCAACTATGGGTTCCTGACAAAGATTCCGTAAAGGAATTGGATCCTATACCATTAAAAGAAACCATCAATCCTTAGGATAGGGTTGTGATAGTCATGGGCAAGACACGCCTATTTTGAACATTTCTATGATCTGTTTTTGTATGACATTTTTTATGTTTGTGAATAGATAACTATTAGCAGTTAGATATTGTAGGATGATACTATTATGAGAACAAAACTATGAAAATGATATTTTGTATGGCCTTTAAAATCCTATGAACAATATGTTTCACAATTTTATATAATAAAATTGAGGGCTGTGATATTTTCCTCCTCATTAAAAAAAAAAACTTTGAAGGCCATGGAGGTAATTAGTAGACATAAAAATGTTGTCTTTATCAAATTTTATTGTGAAGGTAGAGACTGTTATATCCAAGAGTATGCATGAGAGAAAGGTCCCGTAGGGATCATGGACATGAGTATGATGACATTTCCATAGCAGTAGCATGAGCAATGGGAGAGAAGACAACCCTCAAAGTTGCAAATGCAACAATGAAAGATGTAAAAGAAAAATAGGAGAGTATAGAAGGAATCCTTATTTTCTCTAACCACTTCTTTGTTTAAGAGTGTGAAAGGATACACAACAACATTGAGGATACAAGAGATGGGAATGAAGGAAACCATCAGTAATTTCCAAGGCTTCTGAGTATCACAAGAAAACAGAAAAGTAAAGATGATGGTTGTGAATTGAGTTTAGAATCAACACTTGAAATAGAAAATACCCCTGCTTTGATGCAAAGGCTTATAAAGAGGATGACGGGCATGTTGTTAAATGCATGCCCAAATAACACAAGGATGATGTGCATAAAATCATAGTTGTAATCACGCAAGAAGAGGACATTTTAGTTGATTTGCAAGTAATGTCAACATTTAATATCTGCATTCCCAAGGAAGAGGACGAGGAAGAGGATATTGCATCTAGAATGCAATTAAATAGTTATGCATGTGAATGATAACACAAATGAGGAGGAAGATGTCATGGAAGAAAGACTTACCACTATATGTAAGTAGGGAAGTGTAGGAAAAGGGAACACTAAAGAGGTTCATGTGCCTTGGAGCATCAAGGAAGAAAACTACTACTAGCAAATGGTAAAGTAGAAGAGGCTCATTGGTGTGAATTATGCCAATAATGGATATGAAGATAATATCAAGGTGGACCTTAATGTGTCTACATAACACCCAAAGGAATGGTGCTTGTTGTGTTATTATCCCATGAAGAAGAGGGAATTGCACTTTCAAATGTAAACGGAAAGATAGAAGTCACAAGGTATTGTGCTATGGTTTGAATAGAGCCATCACACACCATGCAAAATTGTATTGCAGTGAATGAATACTCAATGACCCACTGAAAAAAATACAGAGGCAACATGAAAAAATAGGAGTGTTTCATAGAATGGATCTAGAAATAAGTGAAAGAGGCACATAATTTCCTACATGCGTGATGACAAGGCATGCACATTGAAGAAAAAACAACCTAGTTTTAGTAGAACTTGTGGCCTCAACATGAGGTTGTGTTGTTCTCTTACCTAGGTAGTATGATGCAAGGTCATTGAACCCACACCCATCTCTTTTTTTGGCGTCACACAAAATTGTAGTAGAAGGAGGATAAGCCATATATGTAATGGAAGCAATATGATCCTCTTATCATTCAATGATCATTTTGCATTCATGCATCCATTTTAAATTTTTAATAGAAGTGGGTTTTAAGTTATGAATATAATCCACCAATTAATTTCTATCTAAGAGCTTCTGCCATACACAAAAATTAGGAATTGTTTAGTCTATCACCCCTTACTTTGTGCGAGTCCTTATGGGATGTTGGATCTCCATCTCTCATCCAAAGGTGTGCTTGTGTAATTGGACCCTCAAGTCAAAACCCACATGATTCTTGCAGTGATTTAGAGGTGGTTGGGCTACCTTTCCTTTTTGGCCCTAAATGTTTTCAAGTGGTAGGATTTAAATGGGTGCACTTGGAATGGATTGTGAGGTGGAGCCTCATTTACTTTATGAGGATTCCTATAAATATATAGAAGAGGGTTATTGAGGTTCAAGGAGTGAGGTATAATTTAATGATAGAAGTAGAGTCTTGGAGAAGGGGGAATATAACTATGTCGTGAAGAGAAGAGATGATAGAGAATAAGAAAAGGAAAGTCTCATATGAAGAAGACAATATAGAGAAGAGAATAGAACATAGAAAAGGGAGAGAAGGAAAAAAAACATGGGAGAAGAGGAGGAAGAATAGAAAAGAATAAGATCATAAGAGAAGTAAGAAAGGAGGAGAAGAAGGGATAATCAAACCAAAAGGATATGGAAATTCTAGCAAGTTGTTGGGACAAAATGTAGAGACAAGGAAAGAGGTGGCGCCCCTCTCATAAATTAGAGCTATCCTTGAACAAGAAAAATAGAATAAAAAGAAAATGCATAAAGGGTTCGAATGTACTGAGATTTTCTACAATCCTTGATGGATAAGAATAATTCGGTTCCACCATTAGTGCTAGGTAGAACCGATCCTTTAGATCAAGACATTTTATTTTTAGTTTTTTATTTTACTAGGTAGAGTTGCAAGAGACAAATTAAAGAAGAGAATTATCTCTTGGAGAAGAAGTTGATAAGAAAAATAACCCACAACCCCTATGGAAGTATTTTACATTTCTTTGATAGGGAAAACAATTGTAACTTTTTGTGTTGTGTGTAAGTCTATCCAAGACTTAAACTGATGGGTAACCACTAACACGGGGCTTGACCTTGTGGTTGTTAGATGTAATGTGGTTTTAAAGTTAAGGTTGATGTAGCTATAAAATTACTTTTGGGTCTCGTAGGCACTATAATGTTAATTACCAATATTTCAATGAAAAATAAAATCTTCATGTAGTCTATTTCTTTGTGCCTATTTGTGTGCATACTCGAGTTTATGTTTTTGAGCTTCTAGTGTGAGTTGTTCTAGTTCTATTCAAGGAGATATTAACAATAAAGGGTGTATTCCATTTTATCCCATTGCATTATTTAACATGGGATTGATACTAAACCAACTATACCCATAAACGCGTTGATGATTTTTGAAACTTTTGAGTAATTACACATCCAACATTGTCTCCATGGAGCCCAAACTTGCAAGCCAATTTTGAGGAACACATCATCAAATATTTTTAACCCTCTCAATAATCCTCCTATCAGTGTTGACAATGTTGGTTTCTTCTTTCAACACTTACTAAAATTTCTAATCATAATCCTAAGCAATCAAAATACACCCCATAGTAGGAATTCTCCTCTTAAAAAGGCAATGAGAATAAAACTAGGTAGTTTCACTAGGTGATTATTGTTGAATAAAATAATAGACACAACCACCAAACACAATTATCATTAAATGAAAGTCCTATCTCGAATGGATCTCCTTTCTAATTAAGATGGGGCTTGATATATTTCCATTCTTTCTATAGATACATTAAGCCACAAATGACAGTTTGATTTTCACCTTGAATAATGTAAATAAAAGTGTTTAAAAATCACATTGATTTAGCCTCTTCTACCCCTTAGGCCAACCCAAAGTGAGATACAGTTTCAAAACACTTCTTAACTATTCTTGCCTCCCACAACTTCACACATAAGGTTCCATCCACTAGAATGTGCCAATCATACCTTATATACCTCCCCAATCCTATGTACTTGAAAAGAGTATCCAATTAACACAATGTAATCCTTTCTTCTCCTATTGTTTAAACCAAAGAAACTCTCAATGGAGTTTCTCAAGCCTCTAAAATGCTTCAATAAACGAAACCCAAAAAGGCAAGTAATATCCATTTGCGATAGTGAGGACTTTAGGACAACTTTAGTCACAATGTTAATGATGTGTGGTGTTTAGGATGAGTATCTTTTGCATGGTGAAGTGCATCAGAATCCAACTATATATAATGATGAAATGGCATAAATTTTCATGTTCCTTTGTTTGCAAGCTAGCTATTATTAGTTTCTTTAATTGTAGTTATTAATACTTGCTTCTTGTTTCTTAATATTATGATTGATTAGTTATGGTTTCTCTCTTTAGAAATTTTTGTTTGCATTATGTTCCACATGCCCTTTTGTTTGATAGGGTGATATATATATATGTGTGTGTGTGTGTGTGTTTTCTAGAATTGGTCTTTTTAGTCTATACAATAAACTCATTGTCTTCCCAAAAAATATGACATCTTATTGAAATTAAAGGAATGTGAGGACTTGGTAGAGGTTAATGGAGGGTTTGTGAATGCCATTAATAATGCATGGATGATTTAGGATGTAAGGAAGCCATGTTCTATCTATTATTGTTTTGGTAAAAATGATCCTCCAAGTTTCTAATAGTGCCACAGATAATTACATTGGCGATGCCATGTTTTTCAAATGTAATGCATCTATATAGACATTGTAAAAGGAGGAAATTTAGGCTATCATTATTTCATATCACTTGCTTCTTATATAGAATAATTCTTTTGGGAGAATGAGAGAAAAGAGAAGATGCTACTCAATTATCCCATGCCCATCCACTAATGATCTCACACCTACAATATTATTTTTTCCAAGTTTTTTAGGATCCAACTATAATCTAATGCCCAAAAGAATGACATGAATCCATTTCCAGACATGTAGAGTAAGGAATTATTCATCTAAAGTTAAATAATCCCAATCGACATAGGAACCATTTTATACATTAAATGAAGCACCATAATTAACACCATCCCAGTTGGTTCTCATGCCAACATATCTAATATATGTGTATAATTCGATATTGCATAAGCTTTTATGCTTCTACAAGTTGTAATTACTTTGTAGTTTCTGAAGGGATTCTTTAGAAGGCAAAAATAGGTTGTTTCTTAGAATGAATTAGTGATCAAGATAACCATGTGCATCTATATAAGGTTCACCCACCTTGTTGGTAGGAATGTAATTATCGTTACCTACTTTTTTAGATGATAAAAGTTCATTGGCTAAAGAGACGTTTTGGTTTCTTTAAATATTTTTCTCTACAACAAAAGGATACTTAATCTCCCACTCATGTTATCATACCCTCTTGTATCTTTTTGATCACCATCTAATCACACATGTTTCATAACCACACATGAATCAAGACATGCCACCCCCTAAAAAATATCAGTGTCTTGCTCTGTTTGACATTAACCATCCCTTTCCAATAATTGGCCTCAAACATCCTCTAATCATCCTTCAATGGATGCATAATCTATGTCACATATTGAACCAAGGTAAGGGATACGTGATTCCAATGCATTTTAGGTTGTTTTCATTGGATGTAGATAAGTGGCACACTAATACAACCTAGAATGCATATACACAATTTCCATCTTTCAATATTACAACTATTATGTATAATCCTTATCCTCCTCGTTTTCTCCTTCCATCATTGTGCAATGCAAAACATTTTTGAGGAGACCTAATGTGGCTTGTTCTTCCAACCTTATGAACCACTTTCTAGATGCATTTTCAGATGGCTATATATTACTCTGCTGATAGTTTTTCTTGAAGATGTTCCATAGAATATAGTAATTGGATGCCACATTGTGAATTCCTCGTATATTTTTTTTCTTGAAGATGTTCTTAAATTTCATTTATATATTTCCTCCCTAATTTTGTTTTCCCCCTTTACTCCTTTAATCTTTCAATCTTTATTTTAAATTCATCTTCCTAATTTCTAACAACCATTTTTTCAAATTCTTTATTTATTTAGCCTACTCTTTTTTATTTTAAGTAGCTTCATTATGATTCCTTGAAGACCAGTGGATTGTCCACTAGAAATGTAGGTTCTAAAACTAGAACACAATGAAAATCCAAAAACAATAACACATCGATTAGAAGTTAATTCTACAAAAAATTCATGTTATTGAACCAAATAATTATAAATCCCTTATTTCCAATTCAATGAATCAAACAAAATAAAATTAACTCTTAATTTCATTGAATTAGTTATACTATTTAATAAAACAAACAAAACGAAGTTAACACTCCATCTCATTAATAAAAAGAAATTAACAATTTTCTTTATAATTCTTAATTAACACAACAAAATCAAACTTTTTAAAATAACCATAAACCAATTACATAGCCATTATAGTTCCCATAAACCAATTACATAGCCATTATAGTTCCCTTTATAGGTGCTTTACCCTAAGTACAAGGGAAATGTTATCACATATATGAAAAAAAAACTATTCAAGACATTTAATTTTAAATTTTAAAGAAAAGTTAAAATATTATATAACATAGGGTTTATTAAACACTAAAGAGGGTCAACTTTTTTAAGATATAAATTTTGTAAAAGTTGTTTAAAAATTGGACAATTTGGACTGAACAATAATTTTTTTACTAGAATTAGAGGTTATTTATTTAGCAAAATCATAATTTAATTTTGTTTTAATTGTGATTTTGATGGTAGAAATGGATTTAGCACCCTCCTAAACCCCTAGGGCACCCAAAATTCCATAACTTGACAATTATAACCTAGATTTTGAAAAAATATCACTAGATTTGTTCAAAATCATGCCAGAAAAATTTGCCATCCAAATACTCAAATGTTTAGACCACATATTTTTTATATTTTAAGAAAAAAAATTACATTTAAAAAAATTGATTCCTCTTAATACTTGATGAATATGAATTTAAAATAAATCTATATACTGATAATATAAAATACCTCAATATATATATATATATATATATATATATATATATATATATATCATGGGAACAACAACCTCCCAAGAGTACATTCAACAACCTACAAGCGAGTTATATCAGTAACTTGTGACTTAGCAGGGGCTGAGACGTCTCAAATCCCACCGGGGTGAGCCTCTATTCCAGGGGTCGCCTACTCTTTCAGCGTTGTCACAATAGGCCAATGAGCAACCCCCACCCGTTTTGAACCTATGACCTCCAAGAAGATAACATATGTTCTTAAAGATTAGATCCACTCAAATGCTCAATCTTATATTATATATAATTTTTTAGCCATAAAAACAATAACCTCCCAAAAATATATCTCTTATATTATAATATAATATAAAAGACTCACTCTTATATTATATTATACAACATGCCTCCAAGTTTCTAAAAACTAAAAAAAGTAATGCACCTCCTATAATGAAGAAGGGCCCACAATTCCCTAAATCCAATCCTAAGACATTGTTGCTCCCCTTGATTCCAAAAGAGAATATCAAGGTGAGCCCATGCTAATAAAAAAAATTAAAAAACTACATGTGTGCATCATTCTCACAGAGTATCATGAGGGCTAAGGCACTTAGTGGCCCATTAACGACTAACATATATTAACCTTCTTCTCAACTTTAATGTTTGTTCTAAACATTAAACGAAATTATAGTGTTCCAATGTGATGGTATTTAAAAAAAAAATGAAAATAGTGTTTCAATGTGATGGTATTTAAAAAAAATTGAACAATGAAATTATTTGGATTTGGTGTATATCTATATGTCTAACTCCATGGAAGTCAATATATTTATTTATATGGTATTTATAAAAAAATAATATTTAAATAATTTCTCAAAGTAATTATAAAAAAATGAGCAATTCAATCCAATTATTTTCCATTGGCTTGGGTATGGAGAACCTCAAATTTAATGTTTTTTTTCTTTCATAAAACTTAATTTAATTCAAATCATTTTTTTTACTATACAATATTCCATCTTTCTCTTTTATATTAGTTTAATCATAGTTAAAGATTCCATCTTTCCTCTTTACCTTTTATATTAATCTAATCGTGCTTTATGATTTTCTACCTTTATATTTTAATGGAAAATGCCTACCACTTCCCTCTTATATAAATTTAATCATAATGAAATATTCAATCTTTCCTCTTTTATATATAAAGCTAGATTTTAATTTATATTATTATAAAAAAAAATACAAAGTTTAATGTGATTGGTCACTCTTACTAGGAAGATTAAACCAGCCACAAAACCAAAGTTTATTATTCATTCTTATAATTGTTACAAGAGGTTAAAAATGATACAACTTAAAAGACTTGTTGTAACAATAAACAAACCTATCATACATAGAGTTATATTACATGTCTATGCTATTAACATTATTAGACTAACTGCCATGATAGGCCCATTTAACACAATATATTCCAAAACCAAATATTTTAAAATAAGCAAAAAACCAATAGACCTACATAAACTAGAATTAAACATCATTTGAAATAACCAGCGTAGATCCAAATCCTAGGCTTTATCAAACGCCCAGAGGAATCAAATCTCTTCGTAGGTATCCATTGATTTGATTCAAACCAAAAGACACATCTTTTTATTTAAGGTCCACATATAACATTTTATTATTAATATTTAATATTATTTATGGCCCACATATAATATTTTTTATTATTTTTTATTTTGTTATGAACTAACATTACAACATTTCCCCATACATGGTTTTAAAACCATATGCAAGGCCCTCCTACAACCATGGGTTGTTTAGGAGGCCTTGCACATGGTCTTAAAACCATTTGCAAGGCCCTCTTAAACCATGTACAATAAAACTATGGGTTGTTTAGCAGGCCTTGCACATGGTTTTAAAACAAACCATGTGCAAGGCCCTCCTAAACCATGTACAATAAAACGATGGGTTGTTCAGAAGGCCTTGCACGTGGTTTTAAAACCATAAACCATGTGCATGGTTTTAAAACTAACCATGGTTTTAAAACCATGCACATGGTTTATGGTTTTAAAACCATGTGCAAGGTAGCCCCAAGGGTTAGCTCAATTGGTAAGATGTGCGCACACTCTCTCGGTTCGGGGAGAGGTCATGGGTTCGAGCCTTGAGTCCTTTGGGGTTAGGCCTTCTGCGAGGACGGTCGACGGTTTACCACCTCTACCATCCACTAATGTGGGGAAGTATTGCTGGGTTTCCCGTGGGAAGAAGGCACTAATTCATAATGACATCCTCGTTTAACAACATTCCCCATTCCCCATTCCCATTATTTTCTTGTGTGGTGTGTCAGGACCTCTCCCCATGCCATGTGTCCCATCCTCTCCATCTGTCCCATACCATGATCCGTCTGTCAGCCAAGTCAGGTTGATTAACACGCACTCGTGAGAGCCACCATCACCTCCCTGCTCACCCATAGTGGGGGTATTTTCCTTTTAAATTAGTTTAATCATGTTTTATGTGTCTCCATTTGTCCCCATCATCTCCACCTATCTCATAACATGGTCCATCTATCAGCCAATTCGGATTGATTAACACGCACTCGTGAGAGCTGACATCACCTCCTTTCTCACCCATAGTGGGGTTCTTTTCCTTTTATATTAATTTAATCATGTTTTGTGATTTTTGTTGGTATGCAAGTCCCTACCACTTGCAACATTACTTATCTATCCACACACCAAACATGAGCATATGCATAAGTTTATCTTAAATGAGAATTAAAATTTTATTGAAAGTTTTCAAAATATTTACCAAAACAATATTATCTTCCCAACCTTTTAAATCATCACAATTATGATGATTTATGAATGTTTCTTTCCAAACTTTTGAAATAAGAAAAAAAAACGCCAAAAAGGATACATATGATTTTCACATTCTAACTTTATAGATTTCAATAATTAGTATAAGTATTTGGTGATAATAGTTAGTGATGATTATTACTAAGTGCGAGTTGATATTTGAAGAGAAATTTTAGGCCTAAATAATTGTCATTTGTCATTTTATAAGTCAAAATACAACAAAAAAATAAACTTCATTAACGAAGTATGAATTTCAATTTCACCCATCATTTTGAAGTGCACTATATATATGTGTGTGTGTTATCTATTACTATTACTAATTAGTTATTGGTAATTAGCCCCAAAGGTTAGCTCAATTAGTAACGTGCACACAATCTATTGGTTTGGGGGTAGGCCAGCGGTTGGAGCCTTGAGTCCTCTGGGGTTAGGCCTTTTGCTAGGATGGTCGGCCTTTTACCACCTCTACCATCCATGAATGTGGGGAAGTATTGTTGGATTTTCCGTGCATGTTTCCACGTGAAAACAAATTAGTTATTTGTAATTAAATGTGTATATCTTTTATATTTTATCTTTATATTTCTATTTTTAATATGGAAATTTTAACTTTTGTTAATGAACTATCTTTAATTTATTATAAAGAATAAAAGCACTAGAAGTAAAAGTAAAATTAATAATTGTTTTATTTTTTCTCAAACTTTTTTTCTATATTATAAACTTGACTTCGTTAGAGAGTCAAATACGTTTACAATTCATGGTTTTTGGGGCCCATGGTATTTGTTGGCCAGTGGTAATGACCCATAATATCTCTTATGAATAAGCCATGGTATTTGGTGGTCCATGGTAATGACCAATAGTATTCCTTGTGAAGAAGCCTATTTAAAGGTTTCCACCATGTGTATGTTTGGTTTAATCATAATGTTTATTATGAGCTTCTAATAATAAAACCCTTTGTAAACTCTGTAAATCTTGTTGGATCATAATTAAAAATAAATTTTGAAGAAAGCATACAAAATTACCACAAAAAAAATGTATTTTTAAAATTATTTATGTATGGATCCTTAGCTTAGATGAATGTTTGCTAAATTTATGAGATTGGATTTATATTAGTTTTATTAAATGCCAATATTTGGTTGAGATCCGCTTACATGTTACAACAAGAGTTAATATTTATTTCCTTATTATAATGATGGTCCTGATTGATAAGCTTATTTTTCATGAGTTTTAAGCCTTGCCCTTGGTATGCTTGGCTTGATCACCACTTGAATTAAGTATTACCTCACATGAACAATTGTATTAATCCTACATTGTACAAGTACAATAGTTCATAGCAATTGTTATTAGTGGATGTGTCATTCAAAAGTAGTGAAATATAAATTTGTGCTCCATATGGTCTCTATTTTTAGTTTGTTTATGAATATACACAAAATATGAAAAATAAGAGGATTTTAGTTGGATCTTTTTGTGGACACTTTTCTTGTCTCAATATATATATATACCCATCGTGTATATATACCCATTTTTAGCAATCTGAATTTTCTTAATATCAACTCAAGCCTCTTTCCCCAATTTGACTTTCATTGTTCCTCTACATGCAACTTGGGTGCGGATATTCAATTATTATGATTGTTATTTTAAAAAACAACTGTTATTATGATCCTTAAAATTAAGATTTAAATATCAAACTAAAAATAATGTTAGAATTATAATATAAAAACTTCTTGAAGTACAATGTCAAATTTCAACCCTAGATAATTGTCAATTTAAAAACTAAATTATGATAATTTTTTTGCAATATTTAAAAAAAAAATTCGAGATTCTTTTAAAATCTTCTTAAAAACATTTCAAATAATTATTCATATAAAATTAGAATGGAATGATTCATAATGATACTTCGATAAAATAATGGTTTGTGTTTCATAAATGTTTGAAATTATTTGTTTTTGAAAAATGAGATGCTTTAACTTTTGATTTCCAAGTTTATTCCAAATTCATTATAATTTTAGTTTTTC
This sequence comes from Pseudotsuga menziesii, assembly GCA_001517045.1. Classification (NCBI taxonomy): domain Eukaryota; kingdom Viridiplantae; phylum Streptophyta; class Pinopsida; order Pinales; family Pinaceae; genus Pseudotsuga; species Pseudotsuga menziesii. Next base: position 88,526 of record LPNX011175422.1, read on the forward strand.
TAAACTGCCAAGTTAGAAAATAGTTTTTATAAACTACCAAGTTAGAAAATATTTATATATTTATATAGTTTTAAAATATATCACTATAGATTTTATCATTGAGAATAACCGTGTTATATTATCTTGCTAAATTTTGTCATATATGAAAATCCAATTAGAAAGCTCTAGATGGTTGGTGAACATTTTTGTCAATTCACATGATTCAAAAGAGCTGTCACCAATCTACAATTTTTTATTTCATCCTTATTGTATTTCAAGGAAGGTACTGGTAGCTTTGATTATCAAGATTGTATTCATGGCATCTTTGAATAAATCCAAATCTCACATGTTTGCCTACCCAACAATTGGAAAATGACAAGAATTATTGGATAAAACTTTATAAAACAAGATGCATGCATCATTATCAAAGGACCATCTTGGAAGGCTACTTTGTCTTCTATCGTTAAGGCAATTAGGGTTGACTTTCATATATATAAAAACAAGAAATAGCTATAAATACTAGTTAAGTCAGAACAATGATGTTCTCAACATTTAAACACCCCAAAATATGATTGTTTATAATTAAAATACTTAATTATATCATCATAAAAACATAAAAATAAAAAGTTAATTAATTTAGATTAAGATATAGATTTTCAAACTAAGGTACATAACCTATGTTAATATTAGAAAACATGATCCCAGAGAATAATAATAAATAAAATGCAAATATTAAAACATATAAAACATTACAAGAGACACCAATATAATGTGGTTCATTCAAGATGGGCTACATCCACACAGAAATTGTCAATCATTTTATTATTATACCGTTCAACAAAATGAAGGGATACAACCTGTAGAACATGTGTTGCACTTCCTCTTCAATCTCTCACACACTGTCACAGAGATTGTTTTACAATGCTACAATAACATACACAGTTGTATTACAATGTCTTCCTTTTATAAAGGGAATACCATGGGAAAATACCACGGGCTACCCAAAACCATGGGGCCATAAATCACCCATTATTGACCAAGTCATGACTCTGAAATTACAACATTTTACAAAGCATGTTTTCCTAAATTTGCGCTATGGGGGTGTTGCGACCGAACCCTTGCCAAGGGGGATCCCAAAATAGTCGTCACCTCTCCTGGACCCCCCTGCCGACTATAGTGGGGGTGGGGGGGGGAGCCCTTCCCCACACCCTTCTGTCGGGTGTTGGGATCCAAGCATTGTTGAAACAATAACATCTCTGAAGCAGGAAGATTAGGCTCCACAACCAACATTTAAGTACAATGTATTTTTGCGTGATCGATCGATGATCAGGAAGGTTGATGGCCCAGGAAGGCCACCTCCATTGCACTTGGGAGGGGAGTCTACCAAGATTCTCCCACTAAAATCAAGAGTTGAGCTTTTCCCATTACTGATAGGCTAATCAATCAACAATACATGTTTCCAAATGTCATCATCTTGTTCCTGTAACGTTTTTATAGATTTGACTAACTTGAGCTAAGTAAATTTGGCATTGTCATGTTGAGTAGGTGGTGGGAAATAATATTTCTCACAACTATGCGTTCTTTACATCTAGAAAACCAAGCAACTATCCCTATGGTGTAGGCAGCTACCAAACCCATGGGAACGGGTTGAACGAGGATGACACTAAGCATATGGAGGAACTCGACTAGTTGTGCAAGTATCCACCCCTATTATTTCAAAATATTATGATTATGCCCTAGCTTGAGTTCCACTATACATGAATGCACAAATAGGGTTTGGGACAAATTACTATACCATCAGACCATGTAGACATAGAGTAATGATTAGTTTTTTATAAAACATAACCATTTTATTTGTTCCAAATATAAAACTAAATTTGAACTCTAACAAACTATCATGCTACATGAAGTTTGATCACCGATGGGAGCTTATCAATAAGAAAGGTAAACTTCTAGGTAATAAATGTGGGGATAAGTAGAAAACATTGGTTTGAGGCTGATTCCTTGACTAACTTAGAAAATAGGAAAAACTGAAACAAAAGTTTCATAGTGTCTTCCTTATGAGAAAAGGGGCACTTGGGTTAATTCATTCACAAATACTTAAGGAAATGCTAAGAGGGAAGCCACCCAAAACCATAACTGGTTTCTTGGGTTTGTGTTTGCAGATGTTTCAACTTAGGAATAGTTTGATGATATGAAACCATGTATGTCCATAAAGCTTAAGCAACATTGCTCTTGTATCATTGGTCTAATTATTTCTATGTTAAAATAAAATCCATTGTATTTATTTAGCCCAAAAGAAAAGAGGATAACTATTAACAATATCTTTGTTTTTAAACCCCAAATACCATTGGGTCCAAGCTTAACTATCCATGAGATATTACAAGATAACAAAATGATCATCTTACTACAAAAACTACCATTAACGACTTCATTTTATACCACATTATTAATGTCAACTGAAATCTTTTGTTAATTATATTATTATAAAGCACATGTTTCATGAATTCTGAATTTAGATCATTAGCATAATATATATTTCGAGTTATAACTAAATGTTCACTTGACAAACATATAGCTAAAGAAATTTAATATTTTTTAATTTTTCTTACCATACATAAAATTCAAATTATTAACTTTGTTCCTCTTCACAAACAAGCTTATGTAATTAATTTATTTTTTTTTTAAATTAAGCCTTCATTTTCTAATTAATTTTTTAAGCTTTAAACTTTGTGTAAATCATTTATACAAAATCAAACCTAAATTTATTTAGCAATCCTTATCCCATCACAACCTCCCCTTACTTTTAAAACCACTCTAATAAACCAATCATGTTACCATTAAAGTTACCTCATTCCATAACATAATAGGACAACCAAAAAATGTGAAACATAGTGACGGATAGAGCATAATTTTAACATTCAAACTATGCAATAAACCCTTTATTTAATTGGTTTTTCATTATCAATTGTTTAAAATAGTTACTTGGGACAAGGGTGATTAAGGGACTCTCTCTCCTTTAACCCACCATACTACACTCATCTATGACAAGTTAAAGATATACATGTACCATTGATATTAAGGTTTTATTCTTGGTATAACCTACTATACTACATCTATAACATGTGAGAGCCTAGCTGTACCTTTGAATATTAAGGTTTTGCTCTTGGGATCTTTGAATATAACAAAGATATAAAGAAATATCAGATGCCCGGTATCTCCACCATAGAAATTGTCCATGATAATGATGCATCATGTTGTATTATTATTTCGGAGGCATCTATCACATGTTAGAACCCTAGAAGAACCATTGAATAGTTTTGTTCTTGGCATTTTTTAATATAACAAAGATATAAAGAAATATTATATGTCAAATATCTCAACCATTAAAAATAAAATAAGAATACAACAATATGATACACTATACATGCATTTTATATATATTATATGAGAAATTTTGGAACATTTTTTCTTATTTGGAAGATGGTATTTAGGGTAGAATCTTAGGTTATAGTTTTGGCAAACTAACTTGGTAGAAACATCGAGTGAGGTCCATAATATTCACAGAAGAAGCTAGCTTAGAAGCCCGAGTCCACAAAATTCACAGCACTCAACCACACAAACAAACCCATAAACTTTATTTAAACTCTATATATAACATCAACTTCATAATGATTGACAAATACTCACTTATATTAATTTCCAAATACACTCTTACTTTGATTCTTTAGATTAACTATTCTAATGTAACACTCACAACATTGTTTAGATGCTAGCATTAAACATGCCATTTTTAACTCCACTTAATTATATATAGAATTTACAACTTATTTTACTTCATTTAAATATGATATTCGATATATTAATCTCTATCATTTATAGTTAAAGTTTAAAGTTATACATTTAAGTTTTTTTAACTCTTTATTTATAAGTCAACATTTCTAAGTCCATTGAAACTTAAGTTAATTAATTGGGGCAATAGGTGTGGGTGGGATCCTTCTTGATCATAGAGGAAGCATGATTTTAACTTACCAATGGGGCTTGGGAAGTGCTACTAATAAAATTGCAAAAAGATATGCTTTGTTTATGGCCTTGATTTTATTGTCTCCTTGGGAATTCAGAATGTCATGGTCTTTGGGGACTTTCTCCTTAATATCTGCAATCTCGTAAAATAATTCAATTGGAATATTCGATTGTTGAGAGATTCCAAGTATGTATTGTTCATCTCTTGATCAAAAGAATAAATGGAGCAAACTAGTGCATTCATGAAGGCTTAGCAACTCAATTGTTGACCGACTTGCCACTCAAGCTTCTAACATAGGCAAAGGTGTCCTGATAAAAAATGGGGGCCAATGTAATAATTAGTGTCTCCCCTAAGGATTTTTTTTCAATTGTAGTTCACCTACCCCCTAGCGGGGCTTACTACATCCACGGGAACAAGTCAAAGGGGCCCACCCGAAGGGGCCTCACCCCATTCACTATGATTACAGAGCTAGCCTAATGGGGACATCAAATGAGGCCATTATATAGCAATGTATAGCCACCCGAGGATTTGACCTCTAGACCTTCTGCTCACAACTTACACCACTCAACCACTTGAGCTAGCCCATCAAGCTTCCCCAAGGATTTATTTATGTCTATGAATCTATGTTTTTATTGTTTCGCTCGTTACATGGATTCCACCCGTAGGCTTTTCAAACTTCGAAGCTATTCCATTAAGGCCTCATTAACATCGCACATGGGAGAAGTCTTGCAAGGATTTTTTTGGGTTTGGTATGCTCTATGTTTTTGTTTTATGGCGGTTTAGGATCTTCCTATGATGTAACTGGGATTTTTTAGGAGCTTGCACCCTAACCCAATGGATGTAGGGGTTCCCTCCTTGTTGTTTGTTATTTTGATGCTTGCCTCTTTAGGGGATTTTTGTTGGTGGTTTTTTCTAAGTCGACGGTATTGGGTTTGGTTGGTTTTTTATTCTTCCCTATTGATTTTCTATAGATGTAGGAAGGTGCCTTGGTGTGTCTTGGGATGAGGTGGTCCATTTCTATAGTGAGGTTGAAGGCAGAAGATGTAGCTACGATTGTTTTGATGGAGCTAGTTAAGGGTTTGTGGGACATAAAGGCCAATATTCAGGACCTATAGTTAACTCTGCGTAGGACAAATTCCCAACTATATGGTATTCTTTTGGCATTTGTGAGGTAACCTCTCATGTTTCTTTATTGGATCATCGTTTTGATGACTTGGAGGACCAAGTTCATGTTCAGGGCACTCAAATAGAAAAGCTGACTATCATTATGGATTCATATCATAATATGTTGGCTGGTTGTCAATCTATGCATACTAGGAATGTTGGATCCAACCCTTTGGATGAAGAATCTGTTCACAAGCCAACCATCGCCATTGTTGAAATTTCAAGCTCTCTTGGTCAGTTTGAGGATAATAAATAAGCCTATGGTGTGGCCTTGCCTTTTGGATTTTTTATTGTTTATGACATGTTTGTATGTTTTTTTGCTTGGTTAATTTAAAAAACAACAATATGTTTTAGACAATATTGTTTCATTTATTAAGTTGTTTCTTTTAGGAAAGTGAGGAGCACGAACTTGGGAGGATGAACGTATAAATGCGAAGCTTCAAATATGTAATATATAAAGTAGACAATGCAAAGGAAAGCAAAAATATTGCATTGGTGATGTCACAAGTAAGTGAATATTTCCTACTTTTAGATTGTTTCAATTTCTACATATACATATTTTAAAGGTCACATTGTAATAATGCCCTTGTTTTCATGGAATTGGGTAGGAATATGCGATTTAATGAAGTAATTTTACAAAAAAAAAATGAGCAGAATGTTCAACATGTGCATGTAGCGTAATGGCATGATAAACAATATAGAAAATGCAAGGACGCCTTTCCCCTTGGTTCCATATTATCGGTTGTGTATTTTGCTGAGAACTACACCCTTCATCCGCATAATGAGATACAAAGTCAATATTACCATTTGAACCATGTTAGCATAATTGTACATATCACATATAGGCACGAGCCAGATATCATCAACGAAAAGAGGATAGTACTAAAGGAGACAAACTTCTACATCAGTGATGATAGGTGCCATGACCTATTTCATGTGCAACTTTGCTTTCAATTTTTCTATGATCACCTAAAGGAGAGAGATATACAGATGGATTAAATGGTTAGGTGATTGTGCAGCCATTTAAAAAATGCTCGTGTATTCCAATGGTTGAGTATTTTGAACAAGACATACAATGTGTCGCATATTTGGAACTATTTTGAGACTAGTCACGAGAAAGGGAAGCACGATGGGGCTGGTGCATGCATCAAAACTGCTCTACAGAGGGAGGAGATAAGATTTATGATGAACCCTCATATTTGAGATGTAGAATCCATAGCTCAATGGTGCTCTGCAATAATGTCAAATCAAACCAACGAGCAGTGGATATTGGTAGGGACAGGACATGTGGTAAGGAATTTCTATCAAGCGGTCGATGTAGATTGAACACATTCATATAATTACAGCACTGTACAATGAACACATGGATTTCATTCTATTCAAAACTCAAACAACCCTTCATTTGAAATATGGACGTGGAAACCTGCTTTCTTTTGTGGCACGTGTAGCAGTGGTGAACGGGATGATTGTGAATCAATGGATTGGGTTGATGAATGGGATCATGTATCACTTGTAGTAGTGCCATTTGAATTTGTTGAAACAATCCAGTTAGAAGAGGGACAATCATTTATTTTAGTCGAGTTTGATCATATATCTGATCTTGTACATCTAGGTATATGTTTATGCAATCATATCTCATATCCCTTCTTTATTTTTATTTAACCATATTATCAAACTCCTACACGTTTGCATTTGATCATACAATGCATATATGTAGGACACATCTACGTATTTGTTGCCTTGAAAGGAAATGAATGGGGCATGCATTTTTTGTTCGAACAATACAGACAAGGGAAGAAAACCCTTAATGCATCATTAATTAATGGTGAAGACATTGAATTTCCCATTGGTTCAATGGTGGTTAAGGGTGAATATCTTACACTAAATGGAAAGTCAACAACATCAGTGGGTATGTCTACATGGATTACAAAACAAGCTCAATGGTGTATCACTTTACGAACCGATTTTTGTTACAACATTCAACTACAAGCAATTTCTAGAAAGAACTTGAACAAGGTACGTTACTTCCTACCTCATGGTGGGCATAAGAGATTGATGGAGACAAATAGAAATAGAGAGGATTTATAAGACCTACTTGAATGAGATGCTCAGTTAATGTCGCATATATGATTGGAAAAAGTCACACTGAGCTAACTATTTCAGTATTATAAACTACTATTATTGTATTATAACTTGCATGATATACTTTATTTCATATTTTCTCTTGACATTGTCACAAAAGTATTCAGTGTGATCATGCATGTGTGGCCAATAATGTTTCTATATGTAATGTTTCCATTGTTTGATAGCTTGGACGATTGCATGGATATCTCAATTATAACGTTCAGTTATTCTTAATGGCATAGGTTCAAGGATTGACAATACTAATATGCAATAGGATTTTGTGTTGTAGAAGACAAATATGAGTTCATATATGCATACATTTCTTGATCTATGGTACATAGTATTTCAACATTTATGAAACCTTGATTCAATGATTCTATAACAAATTCCATTTTGGATCTAACTATTTTGGACATGTTGTTTCATCTCAATGTTGCAAGTGTGTGATGAAAACTTAGTGCATGTATTTTATGAAAAACTTGGTATGTTCATGGAAATTACCATAAATGTGATGGTTCTTGATAGCTTGAATAGTTGTCCCATGGGGTGTACCCATAATCCCAAATACACTATCTGTCTCTCACTATGATAGTAGTGAGACTTTTCTTTCTACACCTTACTAACATCATGCAACAAAAACTTTGTGTTGGGTACATACCTTACCTCTTTCATCTATACAATTTTCTTGATAACAATGCACATTTACAATGTTCTTGACCATAGTCCAATTGCATATAAGATCTTTTTTCACCCCTCCATCTCATCATGGTCACCATTTGTGTTGTATACTCCCACTTATTAGTTCCTACATAAGTTGTAAGTTTAAAGTCATATTGTTTCCATTTAGGTATGCAATTTTGCATGGTCCTACAACCCCATGCAATACCCATGTGCCCTAGATCTGTCATTTAGGGCCCAATTTCTAGCTTTTAAAATTTAGGATATTTAAGCCCCTAGTTTATTCATAAGCCAACATTTATTCATAAACCATGTTTTTAAACCCTAAGCATGGCTTGGTTGAAGTGAACCACACTTACTCTGTCAAACCCTTAGGACTGGTGCCCTATTCTTCTCCCTAGAACTATGTGTTGTGCTATCTTTATATGCATTTCATGCACTCAAAGGGATTACTTGATCATTCTTAGACACATACATGTACATATCACTACAAATTTTTTTTCCAGTTTTCATTGTGTGCCCGCTATTGTGTTTAGGTAGACAACCTCAAGGACACATGGTAAATTTGATCCATGCACTAAAAATTTAAGCTAAACAATAGAATTGAGATTTGTAAAATCCAACAAGCCTATTTGGGTAAGGATAATCCAATCATGTTATCCACACAATCATGAAATGCATCTTATCATGGGTATGGAGTTAGTGGTTACAATTTGTAACAACATCATCCACTTACTTATGTCAATGCCAATGTTGGTTTGGGTGAAATACTCTAAACGGAAGTGGTTAATGAGCTATTGTTCAAGAAAAAATTGTAGGAACAATTGCAAGTTGATTTAAAATTTCCTAATAGTTTAGCTTGTGATATTATCACTATGGACAATTTTGTGGCTACTCTACCTCCTATTATAAGTCCATCATTTAAAGTTGTAAGTCATTTACCAAATCAAAATATGAGTTAGTTTTATAAACTTAAAGGTATATTGCATTGTCTCTTATTGAGATAACCCCTGGTTTGGAAATTGAAAAAAAGGATGAGCTTTGAGCCATTGACCCAAACAAGAGAGGCACGCCTATAATTATTTCGATGTCCTAATTCTAATGGATTCGATGGTTCATCGATATGAGGCATGATCATCATTTTATGGCCAGTTGCAAGTTGCCCCCTGGAGGCTTTTAGGGACACATAACAAATCCCTACCGCGGGCATAGGATTCGAGCTACGCTACAGAACTAAGTTATATGAGATCCTGCAAGTTTTTTGGGCATGTTTTACATGGAAATTCTAGCAACAAGTTCACGATCAAGGAAAATCCAAAGTTGACCCCTTTGTAAAAAAATTGCATTGTCTCTTACTAAGAGAAACCCTAATTTTTGAAATCGTCAAAAATGACAAACTATGGGCCATGGACCCAAAGGAGAGAGGAACCCATAGAATTATTTTGATGTCTTGATTCCAATGGAGTTGACGGTTCCTCGATCTGAGTGACAATCGTCATTTAGGGATAGTTTCAAGTCGACTCCTAGAGGTTTCCAGGGACACATGGTGAATACTTGCCAGGGGCATAGGATTTGAATTGGGTAGCAGAACTGATTTTCATGAGATCCTACAAGTGTTTTTGGGTAGGTTCGACATGTGCACACTAGGCACAATTTCACAATCAAGGAATTTTGAAAGTTGACCCTTTGATGAGAAAATTGCATTGTCTCTTACTCAAAGAAACCCTAGTTTCAGGAATCATCGAAAAGGACGAGCTTTGCTCCATGGACACAGAGGAGAGAAGCACCCCTAGAATTATTATGATTTTTTGATTCCAATGGAGCTTATGGTTTACAGATCTGACCTACCATCATCATTTTATGGCCAATTGCAAGTCACCTCCTAGAGACTATAAGGGACATAGGGTGAATCCCTATAGAGGGCATAGGATTCAAACCTAACAGCAGAACTGAGTTCGATGAGATCTTGCAAGTGTGTTTTAGAAGGTTTTACATAGGAATGCTAGGCACAATCTCACAATCAATGAATTTCTAAAGTTGAACCCTTTGAGAAAAAATTCCATTGACTCTTATTGAGATAAACCCTAGTTTACAAAATCATTGAAAAGGATGATCTCTAGGCCATGGACCTAGAGGAGAGAGCCACCCCAAGCATTATTCCAATATCCTACTTCTAACGAAGTGAACAATTCATCTATTTGAGCAACGATCATCATTTTAAGTCTAGTTGAGAATCACCTCCTAGAATTTTTCAGCGACACATGGTTAATCCCTATTAGGGGCATAGGATTTGAACTAGGTAATAGAACCGAGTTCTATGAGATTATGCAAGTGTGTTTGGGAAGGTTTGATATTGCAATGCTAGCCACATTTTCATGGTCGAGGAATTTCCAAATTTGGCCCCTTTGTGTAAAATTGCATTTCTCTTATTGAGAGAAACACTAGCATTGAAAACCCTCCACCTTGGGACCATGACATATTGTTCAATGATCCAAGAAACTCGGGTTACCTCATGTGACATGATGTTTAGCAAAAATCCCTAAAAAGGATGACCAAAATATTTATTTAGGGCCAGAAACAAGGTATATAATTGTTATAGATGCCTAGAAAGGGGAATATTTATCTTATGAGTGGGATATGGACACAATTTCACAGTTTTGCACACTACAAATGGGAATCATGGTGTTAGTTGTGGTTCAAGAATGAAAACTAGGGTTATAGGTCCTGAAATGCTATTTTATGACGCATGAATCATGGATGGATCTCCAACTCATCTCACACTACATTTAAAGTGATTTCTTAATCTATTAATATCTATGAGTGTTATTGAGAGGTTTTCCATGTTAAGAATCGGTTTTGGGACCTTGAGTATGGTATAGGGATGAAACTAGGGTCATGTGCCCTAAAAGATGGTTTTATGGATGATGGTCCATGTAGATGGACCTAGTCCACCTTGTGCTTCAGGGAAAGGGAATATTTTTCCTATAAGTGGGATATGAGCACCCTAAAGGAAGCTTGTAGGGATCATGCACATGTCCTTGGACTATCTCACATGTTGTGCATGGAGAATATTTGGCTTATGAGTGGGTTATGCACTATGTTTTGTGATTTTGTGCCCAAACATGGGTTTATGAGACCTTTATATGGTTAAAGAAAAAATCCAAATTTTTAGGCCCTAAAAGATCATTTTAATGCTCACGATCCATGTTTAAGTCCTTTAACGACCACATGGACCCCATAAAGAAAATATTGAGCCGATATGAGTTAGATTGGAAAAGGAGTATTTTCATGCTAAGGACGGATCTTGAGACCTTTACAATGGTTTGGTTCTGAAAACTAGTGTCTATGGCCCTAATATATGCTTCTAGGAATCATGGTCAATGCATGCAAAAGTATGAAACCACTAATGGCTCTATAAAGGGAATATTTGCCCTACTAGTGGGATATGGGCACCATTATAAGGGATTTATACCAAAGATGTCTAAGGTCCCAAAGTATAGTACAAGGATGAAAACGAATGTATTAAGCTCTAAAATATTATTCTCTATGGGTAATGGTACATGCCTAATGCACCGAGACACCTTTAATGCCATGTAGCGAGCATATTTAACTTGTGAATAGAACGTGGTTAGTATTTTGACGTTTTACACAATAAATATGGGTCTCCAAGCCATGTCTATGGTCTAATGATAAAAAGCAATAGCTTAGACCTAAAAATGATTCTAAGGATCATGGCTCATGTACAAGGCCCCAAACCACCAATTCTATGGTTCAAAGGATCATAGACCTAAAAATGATTCTAGGGTTCAAGGGCCATGCACATATTAAAATACCATGCACATTCTATATAGGGAATAATTAGCTTATGAGTGTAATATCGACACTAGTTCAAAACAATTCTAGATTAGGTATAGGTTGCATCATCATGGCCATGGCCTAAGGAAAAAAACTATTGTCTAATTCTGATTACATAAATCATGGGCCACGCATAAGAAATTCAATAAAAGGATTTGTGCACCATGCATGGGTCTCATAGCCTTAACCATGATTGCAGGAAAAAAACTAATTACTTAGAACCAAGAATATTTCTTTAAGGATTTATGGGCAATGCAAATATCCCAAGACCACCCTAATGGATACCCAATGCAGTCTTTAAGCTAAGATTTTTACAGTGAATAACCAACAATTAAAAATTGTATCAAACTCAGAAATTTATCCCTTTGCATGTGACGTTGAGCTTGAAAATTGATTAGCATTAATTTTTTATGAATTGGATCATCACCATGAGCACTTGCACCATTACCAATATCCACCATAATCAAGCAAGGATCCTCCATAAGATTTAGGTTTTTTGAATGAATGGGTTAAAACTGGACCCTTAAAATGTTAGGCTTGCAATCAACTTCCAATGTTATCACATATCTAATAGTCAAAGAATAATAGAAGCAAAATGTTGATAGGAAAATATGTGTAATCCAAGTTATCCACTTATGTTAGATTACTTGTTGATTTAGCTTAGCCTTGATCTTTAAGACTCCTTTCACTTTTGACTTAGGATTGATCACTTGTGTTGAAGTGTATGATGATATATGACTAGCAAACAAACTAGACTTCAAACCCAAAAGAGGGAAAACTTGGGATTTATGTCTTAAACACCTCTTTCCAGGTTTGAATGCCCTAATCAACACCTACAAAACACAACACATACCCTCTCTAAGGTGTATTTAGCATTATATTTAGATGTGGATGCAATTAGGATATTTAGCACATTGAGGGTGGCTTGTAGGGTATTGAAAATGGTCAATGAAAAAACCTATACAAAACATTCTCAACTTCAAGATCCATGAACAAAAACCTATACAAATAGAGACAATGCAATTTTTGCAATAAGGAGCCAACGTTGTAATTACCTCTACCATGAGGTCGTGGATAGCATATCCATGTGGGAATTTCTCTAACATGCTTGCAAGATCTCACAGAACTTGGCTATGTTCCCCAGTTTAAATTCTATGCCTCAGACAGGGATTCACCATGTCTAAGAGCCAAGTTACAGCTGGGCATAAAATGATGACCATGGATTGGATTGATGAACCATCAACTCTATTGGAATATTGACATTGGAATATAGGGTGCCTTTCTCATGTGGTTCCATGGTATGAATCTCATCATGTTTGACGATCTCAAAAACTAGGGTTTCACTTAATAAGAGACCATGGTTTTTTCGCAATAAGGGGTCAACATTAGAAAAAACTTGACCATGATGCCGTGGGTAGAATTCCCACATGGGTAAATCCTAAAAACACTTGTAGGATCTCATGGAACTCGGTTTTTCTCCTCGATTTGAATTCTATGCCCCAAGCAAGAATTCACCATATGTCCCTAAAAGCCTCTAGGAGGTGAGTTGTATCTGGCCATAAAATGATGATTGAGGCTCAGATCGATGAACCATTGAATTTCTTAGAATTGTAACATAATAATTCTATTGTTTCCTCTCTCACGTGATTCCATGGATCATATCTTGTTTGGTTCGATGATTTTAAAATATAGAGTTTCACTCAATAAGAGACAATGCAAATTTTCAACAAGGGTCAAGTTAGAAATACCTCTATCGTGAGGCCATCGGTATCATTCCCAAATGGGACCTACCCAAAAACACTTGCAGGATCTCATGGAACTTGGTTTTGATGCCTAGTTCAAATTTTATGCCTCGGGCAGGGATTCACCATGTGTCCATAAATCCTATAGGAGGCAAGTTGCAACTGGCCATAAAATGATGACCGTAGCTCGAATATATGAGCCACCAACTCTGTTGGAATCATCACATCATAATAATGCTAGGGGTTCCTCTCTCACATGGGTACATCGCTTTGATCTCGTCCTATTTGGAAAATTCATAAACTTGAGAGACAATGACTTTTTTGCAATAAGGGGTCAACATTAGAAAAGACTTGATCATTAGGCCTTGGGTATCGTTCCCATGTGTGACCTACCTAGGCACACTTGCAATATCTCATGGAACTCGATTTTGCTTCTCGATTTGAATTCTATGCCCCGAGCAAGGATTCACAATAAATCCCTAAAAGCCTCTATGAGGCGAGTTGCAGTTGGCCTTGAAATAATGACCTAGGATTGGATCAATGAATTTTTGACTCTATTGGAATCATGACATCATAATAATTCTAGGGGTGCCTCTCTTAAGTGGGTCCATGGCCAGATCTTTCATATTTGTTGATTTTAGGAACTAGGCTTTTGCTTAGTAAGAGACAATGTAATTTTGCAATAAGGGGTCAACATTGGAAATACCTATACTGCGACGCCATTGGTAGTGTGATAATGTGGTATTTTCCCAAACATTCTTGCAGGATCTCACGAAACTCAATTCTACTACCCATTTTATTGTATGGATGAGGTATGGATTTGAGTGAAACCCTAAATCAACTTTGAAAACAAGATTTGATAAGGTATAACCAACGACCTACATCAAATGACAAACTTAGAAAATTTTTCTTATAATTTGTATGATGTTGAGCTTGAAAATGAATCAGTGTTGGATAACTAGGGTACTATTTTGATAAGTGGATGTGTGTGGATGACAATGTAAGTGTTGATGAGGTGAAATGACAAGTTTTATATGGTTGTCCAAGTTCTGCAAAATAACATATCAACATGACAAACACACAAAAAAATGGTATTCCAATCCTAGAATGATCATAACCAAATGAACAGCTTTGATAATTGAAAGGGTTAGGTAAATTAGGTTTTGAGGTTGTAAGGTTTTCGTAGGTGGTTTAAAGATGATATGTGACTGCATAAAATGTGTATGCTAGACTATAGTCGGTTGTGAGGGTAATTTCTAGTGCACATTGGAACATATTATAGTCTATGGTTAGAGTTTCATCCTTGAAGATTAGGTAATTGGGACTTTGAGATGAAACCCTAAGTTGTACTTGGAGAACAAGGGGGTATGTCTTTCCTTAGAGGACATGCTTGTGTGATGTGTCTATGTTGGATCTCCTTGGTGTGAGCTAGGGTTTTTCTTGGTTTTCCCTGCCTAGAATTTTGGGGAGGTAGAGGGTTACTAACCTCAGGAGAAGGCTATACAACACACATGCAATTCATCTATCTACATATTAATGAAAATTTGTCTCTGTTGTGGATTTATTGTTTAGCCATCCCTATTTGTCATAATTTATAATTTTCATTATTTGCTAATTTTAAATAAATTCAAAGGGAATTTGTTAAATTATTTAACATTTCTATTAAATAATATAAAGGTCGTTTTACTATTGTGTTGATCCAGGAGGATATTGGTGGCCACCCACCTATTCCACTTGGACCCCCACCATTGTTTCTTTCAGTTTTCCAATTTCCTTAATTGTAGCAAAATTTACTATTTTTGGCAGTTTTTGGGTCCTAAACTTTCGGAGGCGTTTTGAGGCCCTAAACAACATTTTTTCGGCATCGAATGGTCGGGATAATATGAGTCCATTTTAGACTCAATATTGGTGATTCATGGATGTAGTCCTTGAATAGATCTTTCTAACGATGTATCATGCGCGTCAAACGGAGGTAGTATGCCAAAGTTACAACCCCTAGGAAATTGATGTACCAAGTTACCCAACGGGGCCCACATTCTAGTGTTTCGCCTCCTAGGGTTAGGTTTTTGGATGTGTAGGGTTTCAATTGTTTCTCAATAATATATAGGCCTTTGAGCCTCATTGTAACACAGAGTTTAGAGGCATGTATCTGCCACATCTCTTCTCAGACATAAGCTACTAGCACTCTAGCTAGTTTATTTCCATTCTGTATGTAAACAAGTTTTAGTTCTTTGATTAATGAAATGAAGTGTTATTTCCACTGCATATTTGTTTCTATGGTTATTTGTGTATTATGTTGCGTTCCTGCATAAATCCAGATCAGTGGTATCAGAGCGATCTGCTCTTTCTCGATCCCTCTTTGCATGTCCCCAACGAGGGCAAGGTATGAAGAGTTAGGGATCGATTTGGTTGAACCTTTGCAAGATCAGTCTCAAAAATCTCGACGACCTCCCATGGGGGAAGAAAAGAAAGATGAGGGCGTAGAATATCCTATCAAAATGTTGCTCGAGGAGGCGCTTGAAAAACAAAGGAACGCGATGATGGATAACTTCACCCAGATCCTTCAATGAATTCCCATTGGCGGCGCATCTACATCTAGCAGCCACTCTGGAGGGGAAACCCCTTTTAAGGTACAAGTAAACTTCGACATTCCCATATTTGATGGACGAATAGATGCAAACGTCATAGATATATTGTTGAATATACTAGAAGGATATTTCTTGGTTCAGGACTTTTTCGACCGGGAAAAGATTACCTTTTCACTACTCAAAGCTGCCCCCCATGTCAAGGACTGGTGGAAACCTACTGTGAGAGAAAGGACGAGGAGGAACCCTCTCTGTTCTCGGCCATACCCACTTGGAATTCATTCCTAGATGCCATAAAGGGACAATATTATCTTGTGGGGAACTATGAGGACAAGTACATACAATGGACTACGCTGCGGCAACAAAGAGATCAAGATGTGGATGAGCTGAAAAATATATTTCATACCCTGTGCACCAAGTTAGGTATCAAATATTCAGAGAAACATTTGGTGTTGAAGTACCGCAGTTCTCTGCACAGATACATTCAGGAGGAAATGCAGTTCCTCGACATCTCCTCGCTTGGTACAACATACAGGTATGCTGTCAAAATTGAGCAAAAATTCAAACAGAAAAAGCGAGACTTTGGATCTACGAATAAGAAGCAAGCGAAAGGTGCCCCCAAACCGCAGAACCAAGGACACAGCCAAGGCATGGCGACTCAAGAAAACTTTCCAAAGCCACAAACAAAGAGAAACACTGCGAAGCCGAAGAAGGAAGTGGGAAAGTGGTGCGAGTTCCATAAGAGCCCCACTCACAACACCAGTGAGTGCCGGGCCAAGAAGTCACTAGTGGCTAGATAAAGGATTCTGAATTAGATGCATACTCTGACACTGAATCAAAACCTGAGAAGGGGAATGATAGAGGGAAGAATATTATCAATGCAAAGTCCAACGCCACTGTTTCCACCACAAAGATCCAAAAGGAAGTACCAGAATATTCGGAGGAGGAGGAGCATCTTTTCCACTCCCAGATGTGGGTAAAGGGTTCCCCGCTACAGTTCATTGTGGACAATGGGAGCCAAAAGAACCTCATTTCAAAATAGGTTGTGAAGGGGTTGGGCTTGCCGACCACAGCACACCCGCAGCTGTACACCATCGAGTGGCTTCACCAACGACGAGATCTCTGTGTCAGCCAAAAGTGTCGCCTTCCCTACAGCATCAAGCCCTTCACCGGTGAGGTATTATGTGATATTGCTCCTCTTGATGTTTGTGATGTATTATTAGGTCAACCATACTTATGGAAGCGACATGCTGTGTATGATTCCCAGCCTTGCGCTGTTATTATTACGTTGGGAAATAAGTTGTACAGGATACCAGAGGTACCACCTCATGCCTCTATCTCTTTGGTTACTGCAAAACAATGCAGTAAGCTCATTTCCATAACCGGGAAATTTGTTTTCTTGATGATCTGCCCTTAAGGAAAGAAGAAGATCGTGGCCACGACCTCCATATAGGGCCCATCAGCACGACAACAACAAATGGACAATGTCGTGGAGGAGTACCGAGACATATTCACCTCACCCACAGGGGTGCCTCTACACTATCAGGTCAAGCACCCCATTGATATGACCCTAGGTGTGTTGCTGCCCAATGGACCAATCTATCGACGCTTTGCTCTAGAGAATGTTGAAATCAAGCGATAAATTCAAGAGCTACTGTAGAAGGGTCACATTCATCCAAGTTCATCTCCCTGTGGGAGCCCAATCGTGTTGGTATAGAAGAAGGATGGGACTTGGAGACTCTGTATTGACTATCGGGCGCTGAACAAGATCACTGTTTGGAATAGGTACCCGATCCCACGGATTGATGACCTCCTGGACCAGCTTAAAGGGGCGAAATATTTTAGCAAGATCGACTTAAATTCTGGGTATCACCAGGTACCGATCGAACTGACCGATGTGTGGAAGACTGCCTTCAAAGCCAAGGAGGGCCTTTTCGAATGGTTGGTCATGCCTTTCGGGCTAACGAATGCTCCTGCAACCTTCATGAGACT
>LPNX011175422.1:106718-155979 GCA_001517045.1 Pseudotsuga menziesii
TTGTACTTGGATGACATCCTGATATTCAACCAAACTTGGGAAGAGCACCTCCACCACATTCAACAGGTCCTCCAAACGCTACGGCAGGACAAGTTGTGTGCCAATTTGGACAAGTGCGCTTTTGGCATGACCCAAGTTCAGTATCTGGGATACATTATTGATGAGTATGGGGTACATGTGGATCCAACCAAGATCCAAGTCATTCGGGATTGGCCAGCCCCAACTACTCTAACAGAGCTTCGCAGCTTTCTGGGTCTTGCTAATTTCTACCACAGGTTCGTGTTGGGATTCTCTCATATCACTTGGCCCTTGAGTCAAGTCATCAAGGGAGGAGCAAAAGCAATCTTCTAGTCGGAAACTCAACAGAAGGCGTTTACAGAATTGAAACATCGCCTCTATTGTGCCCCAGTGCTCACATTACCAGACTTGCAACAACCATTTGAGATCGAGACAGACGCCTCTGACTATGCTATTGGGGAAGTCCTTACTCAACAAGGGCATCCAGTGGCATATCATAGTGATACATTGTCCGACACAGTCCGCAAATATCCCACTTATGAAAAAGAGATGTATTCCATTGTACAGGCTTGCCGACAATGGAAGCATTACATTTTGGGGAAGGAAACGATCATCCACACAGACCATCAACCCCTACAGTTCATACAAACACAAGGGAAGTTATTGAACGATCGCCATCAAAAGTGGTCCACATGTCTACAACAGTTTCATTTCAATATCAAGTATAAGAAGGGAAGCACCAATAATGTTGCAGACTGCCTCATCCAACCACCGATCATGGCGATAACCACCGTGTTCAACTCTTGTGGGAACGAGACCTCTGATTGGCCGCTTCTCTACAAGAGAGATCCAGAATTCAACCACACATACAGGACGCTCTTGGAGGAAAACCAAGTTCCAAATTTTCACCTCCAGGATGCACTACTATGTCACATGGGACACCTTTGTGTTCCTTCAAGCGAGCATGCCAAGATGATTCGGGAAATGCACTATAGTCGGGTCACTCGGCATTTTAGGGTTGAGAAAACAGTGTCAGTACTGCATAAGTATTTCTATTGGCCGAACCTTCGACAGGACGTCAGGAAGTACATCTGATCCTACACTACCTGCACCATTTCCAAACCATCCATCAAGAAGCAAGGCCTCTATAATCCGTTGCCTACCCCTAGTGGACCTTGGGAATCCATCTCCATGGATTACATGTCGGGCCTTCCTTCTACTAAGCACGACAACGATTATGTGTTCATGGTCATCGATAGATTCTCAAAGATGGCCATAATGGTGGCCTACAAGAAGAATATCACAGCAGAAGCCACTGCTAAACCCTTCTTTGAATGAGTGTAGGTACACTTTGGGATCCCACAGTCTATAATCTCAGATCAGGGCAGCATGTTCCTTAGTACATTCTGGTCTATCATATGGTCAATGCTAGACACCAAGCTCACAAAGTTCACAGCTTTCCATCCCCAGACCGATGGCCAGACAGAGGTCATCAACCAGATGATTGTACACTTTTTACGCATGTACAACTCAAAGCATCCACGCACATGGGATGAGAGCCTCCCCTATGTACAACATAGCTTTAACTGGGCCCTCCATAGCTCAACCAACAACAACCCCTTTCAGGTGGGCTTGGGATTCCAGCCACTATGTCCCATTGACGTAGCCATGCCATTTGCAGCTACTTAGGCTGATTCAGCTCATGTCTAGTCTGAAGTTTCCAAGCCGAATAGATTCATTGAGTGCATTCAGCACATTTGCCAATAGGTTCATGACATATTGGACAGATCTAATGCTAAGTACAAGTGGTGGCATGATCAGCATCGGGTGCAACACAACTTCTAGGTGGGCGACAAAGTGTGGCTACATTTGCAGAAGGAGCATCTCATTGGACCCCACCGCAAGCTTCGCCCACTCCAATATGGTCCATACACCATCATGAAGGTTTTCAAGGACAATGCCTTCGAGCTCAGTATTCCACCATTCATTGGTTTGCACCCAGTGTTCAATGTGGACCACCTTCGGCCCTACTTTCCACCTCTACTGGACACATCAGAAGTGGCAAAACAACTCACACCAATAGCGTTAAACCCTGACTACATGGAACAAGACACAACTGATCGGATTATGTACACACAGATCAATAACACCCACCAGCAGAAGATCCAGCTATATTGAGTTGTCAAAGCAGGCCAACTCCTTCACCAGGGAAAGTGGGTCACCAGAGACCAAGTTCAGCAGAAGTTTCCTCATCTCATGGAGGAACTCAACGCAATGGGGACCATTGCTTCCTAAGGGGGGAGGAATGATCCAAGAGGATATTGGTGGCCACCCACCTATTCCACTTGGACCCCCACCATTGTTTCTTTCAATTTTCTAGTTTCCTTAATTGTAGCAAAATTTACTATTTTTGGCAGTTTTTGGGTCCTAAACTTCCGGAGCCGTTTTGAGGCCCTAAACGACGTTTTTTCGGCATCGAATGGTTGGGAAAACATGAGTCCATTCTGCACTTGATATTTGTAGTTTATGGATGTATTCCTTGAATAGATCTTTTTAATGATGTATCATGCGCATCAAACGGAGGTAGTATGCCAAAGTTACGACCCCAGGAAATTGATGTACCAAGTTACCCAACGGGGCCCACATTCTGGCGTTTCACCTCCTAGGGTTAGGTTTTTGGATGTGTAGGGTTTCCATTGTTTCTCAATAATATATAGGCCTTCGAGCCTCATTTTAACACAGAGTTTAGAGGCATGTAGCTGCCACATCTCTTCTCAGAGATAATCTACTAGCACTCTAGCTAGTTTATTTCCATTCTGTATGTAAACAAGTTTCAGTTCTTTGATTAATGAAATGAAGTGTTATTTCCGTTGCATATTTGTTTATATGGTTATTTGTGTATTCTGTTGCTTTCCTACATAAATCCGGATCATGTGTTTATAGATATAGATGAATAATTGCATATTTGGTTTATGCATAATTAGATTTCTCCGAAGGGTTAAAATTTGTAGGCATAGTTTTGGTATATTTTCTCTAAAATTTCCTTGTGAGTAAGGTTATGCAAAATTTAAATATATTCAACTATTAGTTGTTTATCTAATTTCTTAATAAACATATTTTAGATCAACTCTAATACTAAAAGTTCATAGGAATGAGATCAACCATATACATATACAAAAATAAGACATAGTCATAGTCATATACATAAGTTAAATTCCATGTATTCATATGCAAAATTTGTCCAAACATATTATACATTTTTTGAAAAAAATGGAACATGGTTCCCAATGAATAAATAATGGCAAATCGTGCCTTATACAAAAAATGACAACTTGTTCAAGACCCTTAATCAAACGATATACATCAAACGATCTCTCAATCACTCAGGCCACCCTCGGTACTCCCAAGCACATCTCTAAAATTGATCTTCCTCTTCTTCAAGCTAGAGGAATCTAGGGCCTTCATGTGTCTTGGAGTAGTGCGTCTCTCTAGGATCTGGAACAAAAAAAATAAGATATCAACATTTTCTCGCAATTGTATCAATTAAGACAGTTATAAAATAAAATTAGAATTCAATTCTTAAATAACTCACTATATATGACATTGTAAGTCGTGAGGAATTTTCCCTCCTCCTTGTTGCAAGCCTCTTAGGAAGGTTTCCATGCAACATTTACAACAATTAGTTAAATGAAAAAAATTCCATCCTAAAATTATTTTCATTAATCCTTCACAATATTTTCGTAAATTAATCAATATCTTTATTAACATATCATGCAGTGGAGAGGACCAGTCTTTTGGGCTAGCTAATGGCACAGTTGGTTGGAAAACCAGTACTGATGCAATCATAGGGGTAGGGTCAGATGTATTTGCAACAACTACAAATGAAACCATTGTAGAGGTAGCTACGGTGGTTGCAACGGTAGTTGTTGCAATAGTGGGTGCAACTGTGGAAGGAAAGGTGGAAGAAGGCAACACAAAAGGGAATGGAAGAGACGGTGATGGGAATCTGTGATGATATACCCTTGTTGGTTCTATGATAAAGGGAGTCGCCCTAGAAGGGGAAATGTGTATTTTGGAGGATGAATGGAGGGGATAGGGTGGATTGAAGGGCATTGATGGATGGAAGGGGGGGATGGATGTAAGGGCAGTTATGGAGGGAGAGGGGAGGGTGGATGCAAGGGTAGGTGTGAATAAAGGGGGGAGGTTGTAAGGAAGGGGTGGGTGTAAATATGTGGGAGAGGTTAGATGGGAGGGGGGGATTCTTGGAAGGGGGGTGGACAGATAGGGGAGGGTGGATGTGAGTGGGGGAGTGGATGGATGATCCATCCCAAGACTCTACTGGATCCATCGACTAATGCCTAGTCCCAGTTGACTCCTTGGTCAGATCCATGACTCAATTGTTCCAATGGATCAATTGATTCGACGACTTAATTGACTATCACACATGCTCGATAGGTCATCATTCATGCCAATGGTACTTGATGATTCTAGCACATGTCAGATGGCATTATAAGTAGTTGGAAGGCATCTCAACCTCCATCAACGTGGAAACAATGTCACTTCATACTTTTCTACTTGATGAATGGGAAGAAGACACATGATCTCTTTATAACTGAAATGTGCCAGGTAGTTACCCAAGCATCCCTCAGAATTGTATAAATAATTGTAATATCAAAGATGAAAGGGATTGCGATCCTCTGCTCTTAACTGCATTAAGCCAAGTTCTTAAAGAGAAGGATCAATTGGTTCCTATTGAATCCTACATTCGACCTCTGTGTATGTAAATGATTCTTTCGACTCATTGTACCCTTTTGGTTACAGACTAAGGATACCTACCTCTCACGATGACTACTCAACTCGACTGGAGTTTTCACCCTTTGGGCTTCTCCATTATCAATTCTTGTCTCACATCTTTAGGCATTTCATATTGTATGTTAATTTGTAGGTGTTTCATGTTGGGTGTGTTATCCATCATATCTATTACATTGTTCAGTTGCATTACTAGCTTCCACCATAACATGGTTTGACTCATTCAGTCGACTCTGTTGTCCTCCTGTCAACTTCTTGGGTGCAACATACCATTGGTACCATATCTTTATTGTTTCATCCTGCTCAAAAACTACTTGTGTATTTAATCCGACATATGCCTATTTAGACATGCTCTAAGAATCGACTATTTAACTTGTCTTTTCCTTCAATTTCTAAGTATTTATCTAATCACAACCCCAAACCGAAGATGGCAGGTGAACATGTGGACAACACTCCTCGTATAAAAATTGACTGACTCATTGAGCAAGCACTTGCTCAATAATGACCGGAAATGTATGAGCATTTCAATGAGATTCTTGCTTGACTTAATAGTTCATTTGGCTCAACATTAGTTAGCGACCTGACGAGAAATTCCTTCGACAAGGTTATCCCCTTTAAGGTACAATTGAACTTGGATATACCAAACTTGGAAGGAAAAATCAATGCAGAATTTGTAGACAATTGGATACGACAATTAGAGTCATGTTTCTCTGTGAATCAACTTTCTAAGGTTGATAAAGTCACACTTGCATCTTTGAATATGTCAATTTTTTTACACTGTTGGTGGGAATATCTCTCGACGAAGTCCGAGGAAGATGGAAACCCCATCGATACATGGAAAAACTTTGTTGAACATGTCTAGAAGGAACTGTATCCTCCCAAGTACATGGAACAACAATACAAGAAGTGGTAGCAACTGATACAAATCGAACTGTACATAATTATACAAATGAATTCCATCAACTAATGGCTCGACTTGGTGTTAGGGAGGAAGAAATGTTACTTGTTCTGAAATATATTAGCATTTTGGCTCCTTATACCCAACAAGATATGGAATTCCTCACTATTGGAACTCTTGCAGACACATTCCACTATGCCATCAAGCTTGAGATGAAATTGAAGGCAAAAGGAAATTTTCCAACCAGATCGATTGGTCGACCATTTGAAAACAAATATCAGTCGGTTGCTAACACCAACGAGTCAAAATAGAATTCTCAGACTACTTGCCATAAGTCGAAACAGGGTTATAATCGTTTCAATAAACATAGGTGAAAACCGAGTAAACAACCTCCTCTAGGGAAATGGTGTGACTACCAAAATTCAACTTGGCATGACACATTAGAATGCAAAGATACATTTTTAGTGCAAATGTCTACTTACAACTTAGCCGACAGAGTTGTTGTGGAATCTGACCCGTACTCTTAAACTTACATAGCATCGACTTTGACAAGCCTCACTAACTTGACTATCATCAACAAAGTGGAGAGGGAACGACTACTCCATACACAGATATGGGTCCTGGACAACCCATTGCATCTAATTGTGGATAATAGTAGTCAAAAGAAATTTTCCTCTGAAGATGTTGTAAAGAAATTCAGTCTTGTTACTACTTCACATCCACAACCTTACAACATCGGTTGGATGAAAGAAGGACAAGAACTTGGGATCACCTGACAGTGCAGGTTACCCTACTTCATTAATCCTTTTCAGGATGGGGTGCTCTGTGACATCTCTTCGCTTTCGATAACCAACATAATTTTTGGAAATCCTTTCCAAAAGGTATGGCATTCCAAAACATCACACCCAAACTAACAGTCGAGATGGTTTTAGCAAAGCAAGCCAAAAAATTGATTAATCGTGCTTATAAAAACATGTTGCTAATGATCAAACCTCAACACTCCTAGAATATCATAGTAACCAGATGTCTCTCCACCAACCACGACTCTAAAAAACAATAGCAATTCAATAGAATACTTGAAGAATAAAATTTTTGTTCAAAGATCCAACTAAATTACCACTACATTGCCAGGTAAAATACTCAATTCATCTTGTTCATGGTTATTCATTAGCCAATGCATCGGTTTACTAAACGCCTGTTATAGAAACTGAATAAATCTGTAGACAAACTCAAGACTTGATTGACAAAGGGAATATTTGACCTATATCCTCTCCTTGTGGAACTCTAGTCGTCCTCATTCCCAAGAGTGATGGGGCATGGAACATGTGCATCAACTATAGGGATCTCAATAAAATTTCAGTAAAGAATCAGTATCATATTCATAGAATAGATGATTTAATTGATAATTTGAAAGATATGAAATTCTTTGCCAAACTTGACCTCAAGTCAGGGTATCATCAAATTCCCATAGAGTCCTTAGATGTGTGGAAAATTGTTTTCAAAACCAAGGAAGGTTTATTTAAATGGCTAGTCATGCCTTTTGGTCTAACTAACGCACCTACGACCTTTATGAGATATATGGATGATGTACTTAGAACTTTTGTAGGGAAGCATATCATCATTTATCTAGATGACATCCTATTTTTTAGCAGATCATGGGAGGAACATTTGCATTAGCTTCAATCATGCTTAATGTTCTTAGATGATACCAACTCTGTTTGAACTTATTGAAGTGCTCTTTTGCATTGACAAGTATCGAATACTTGGTCTATGTGATCGACTCAAAATGCATTTGAGATGACCTAGAAAAGATACAAGCTTTCATATATTATCTCGCTACATGAAGAATTAAAGAACTAAGGATTTCCTTGTTTTGGTGAATTTTTACTGCATATTTGTGTTGGGATTCAACCACATAGCTTGGGGTGGAAAGATAGTTTCCAAATGGACTGCAGCACAACAACAAGCTTTTGAGCACCTGAACAACAAGTTTTGCACCGCCCCAGTGCTTGTGCTACTTGATTTGCATTAGCCATTTGAAATCAAAACTGATGCATCTAAATATGTCATGGGCATCGTGATCACATAAACAGGTCACCCAGTACTATTCCACTTGAAAACTTGTAGTTATATTGTTTGTAAGTATTGTACCAATGAGAAGGAAATGTATGCCATTGTATAATCTCTTAAGCAATGTAGACAATACATTCTAGGTAAAGAAATGATTGTCCATACTAACCATAATCCTTTACAGTTTGCTCCATCATAGTCTAAGTTACAGATGGCGAGACAAATCAAGTGGATTAGTTACCTGCAACAATTTTAGTTGGTAATTAAGCATCAGAAAGGAAAATCCAACGCAACAATCGATTGCCTTAGCTGACCAACAATTACTTCACTTCTTACAGTGTTAAGTATGCATGCTTATAACACCATTACTTGGCCATGACTATATGTAGAAGACACTGATTTTTTGTTAATGTATCGATAACTCCAGATAGAGTATTGGATTGTTGTTGAATACCACGTAAGGACAACTTGCTTTACAAGCTAGGAAAACATTGTTTACCATCTGGTGAGCACCGATAGAAGCTCATTTGGGATGCACACTAAAAAAAAACAATAAGACACTTTGGAGTGGAAAAGACGCTTGTTGTGCTCTAGAAGTAATTCTATTGGCCTTCACTTAGGACATATTTCAACAAGTATATCAAGTCATGCATGGTTTGTGCCATCGCCAAGCCACCAAAATGAGGACAGGGTTTGTATACATCCTTGCTCATTCCTAGTTGACCATGGGAATCTATTTCCTTGGACTACTTAACTGGATACCCTATTACCCGACACCAACACAATGCAATCCTGGTAGTAGTTGACATATTCTCGAAAATAGTTATCGGTATTCCTTGCAAGAAGACCACGACATCCCAATAGACTAATAAAATCTTCTTAGAGAATGTTTGAAAGCACTAGGATTTGTTGACTTTAATTATATCTGACCACAATTGCATATTTGTTATCACATTTTGGAAGAAACTTTGGAAACAACTTGAGACACGACTATCTATGTCAACAACGTTCCATCCTCAGATTGATGGACAAACAAGTTGTGAATTGCATATTGGTACAATTGCTTTGCATGTACAAACAAAAGCATTGCAGAACATGGGATTAAAGTATCCCATACATACAACATAGCTATAATTGAGCGCAGTACAGTTCTCTAGGAAAAATAATGTTTGAAGTCTGCTATGGATTTCAACCTTCAATGCATGTCGACTTAGTTAACCAACTGACTGGCTTATTCAACATCAACCATTAACAATGAGAAATCGACAAGGCACTCAAGTTTAGGTATTAGGTGTGTGAGATTCAGAAATAAGCACATGAGATGTTACAGTGAGCTAATGAAAAATCCAAATCCCAACACGATAAGCATCATATTCCTCCATCATTCAAAAATGAGGATTAGGTTTGGTTGCATCTCAAGAGAGAAAGATTCAATGGCCCGCATAAGAATCTAAATCCTTTACAATATTTTCCTTACACCATTCTTGATAAAATTGGGGAAAATATTGTAATCTCGACATTCCACCATACCTAAGTTTGCATTCAGTATTCAATGTGGAATTTCTTTGACCATATTTTCTGCCATTATTGGAACAAAACGACTTATAGCCAATAGATCCAGAAGACATCCATTTATATAGTCAATATCCCCTTTTCTTTGACACCATTTGGTCAACAAGTATGCCATACAAGGACACAAACAACTCCCTTGTTTCAGGTGGCTAAAGAAGGGCAACTCCCATCTCAAGGAAAATGGTATCCTATCATTGAATTGGAGCTCAAGTTTCCTCATTTGTGTGATTAGGAAATGGGGACCATTTCCACTTGAGGGGGGAATTCTGATCCATCCCAAGACTCGATTGGATCCATTGACTAATTCCTTGTCCCGGTCGACTCCTTAGTTGTATCCATGACTCATTCTTTCAATCAGATCAGTCGATTCGACAACTTAGTTGACCAACACACATGCCTGATGGGTCAGCATTCATGCCGATAGTACTTGATTATTATAGCACATGTCAGATGACATTCTGAGCAGTAAGAAGGCATCCAAACCTCCATCGACATGGCAACGATGTCTCTTCATCTTCTTGTAGTTGGGGAATGAGAAGAAGAAACGTGGTATCTTTGTAACTGTCTTTTTGTAATTGAATCGTGGCAGATAGTTACTGGGTTCAATCCCCAGTATGGTCACCAATTGTTTTAACAGAAAAACTCAATCAATGTGGGTAGAGATTGGTTCCCTAGTATAAATGGTTTAGATCTAGAACAAAACAAGAAATAAATGTAAATTGTTTCCTATATTTATCAAATCACTTGAATACAAAGAATCCTTACCTCTTGTTGAAGGTTGTCCTCGCTAGCTTGAAGCTTTCACAATCTCATTGATGAAGAGAAGGCCTACAAAAGGATCAAAAGAAACAAGAAACAAGTGGAAACACAAGATTATAAGATATATCTAAACAATTGACCAAGGAGAATTGTTATAAATGAAATTATACATCATTTATGGGAAGGGAAATCATTGATGTATTAACAAATAGAGGAAATAATAAAACCATGATGCCTTGGTGTTGAAAGTCCTTTCCAATGAATCTTTTCCTCAAAATTAAGATACCAAAGATCAGATTTTGCCTAATTTCTCTAGCATTTACTTTCTCTCCTTCTAACCCCCTATCCCATGAGGGGAAGCTTGCATTTATAGGCCAAAATACATGAGGAGGAGAGGATAGAATTAGGGAGAAGGTGGAGGTAGGATCCTACTAATTTGGGAGGCGAGTGAGATCCACCCTATAAGAAAGGGATAAACCTCCACGAGGATATCCTTCGAGATACTTCTTGAAACTTCTATTTTTTCCCTTCGTACATGAGGTGACACACCCTATACACATGCAAATTGCTTCAGTGATGCACCCTGTACTAGAGAAAAGTGTGTCGGTGGAGAATGATGCACCTTGCTAGAAGGAAAAGTGTGTCACCCAATCACCTTGCTAGAATGACAAACTTGTCTTTATGCCATTCATCCCTTTCATTTTCTCAAGGCACTATGGAGGAAAATGGAATCATATGAAGCATTGTGAATCCAAGTTCAATAAGCTCTTTATTTGAACCTTCCCTTTCACCTTCATTCTTCTTGATATGTTTGCAAGGCTAAAGGATATCTGTTTGTGCCTTAGTTTCCCTTCTAAGAAAATGCCCAACTAGGAGCACATTATCGGAAGCCCCCATATGTTCCTTCATGAAAATTGATTTTGGCACCCAATGGATGAATTATTTCATGAACTCAATTTGTACAATTTGGATCAAACCTTTTTTATGCTCATATGCAACATTTCCATTGGAAAACTCTACTACTAAATGGATTCCCCGAACAATTGAATCTTTCAAAGGATTAAGAACATCTTTTACTACATTCTTGCAAACATGATCAACATTATAGATTTGAACTTTACTTACCAAACTTGGATGCCAAACATGAGGCTCTTTAGATGTTATGAAATCATCCAACTATGGTGATCAATCTTAACCACACATATGCTCCACCATGGGTATTGTATAGACTTAACCATTGAATGCTTGTTGGTTATGATAGTTATGTCAAGAATGGTAAGATGTCTTCCATGGGGATGCAAGTTTCTTCTTTCCAAATTATTTATATCAATGGTGCATCTATCCACCCAACCAATGAATGAATGAGCACCTTTGTTTGTGGATCCATATGGAAATTTTTCAGCCTTCTCTTTTATAGCTAAATCTCCTTCCCATGGAGGTAACTCAAAATTCTCCCCAAACCATGTGAGTGTTTGGAAAATGCTCTCCATATCACCCAATTCAACCAACCACTTCAAGTAGGTTTCCCATGTGTTGCTATGCATATTGGAAGGATCACATGGAAGCCATAGGAATATCTTTTGCACCTCACAAAATGGCAGGATGTAGGACACCATCAAGAACCATCTATCTTTCCATGGGATGCCCAGACCCAAAATCTGAATTGGAAGTGCATCATTCCAAATACCTTTCAAACCCTCTAAGAGTATTTCCAAAAGGAAAAGAAACTCCCTTTGTGCATCCATATCATGTGTTATATCCTCTTGAATCAAATGGAACCTACAAATCCCCTCATGCATATTGAATGAGTTAAATGTCACCCATGGACATTTATGTTGTTTCTCATCAAATTGGAAGGCAAAGAATGCATCAATCAACCTCCTACAGTAACAAGCAAAACTCTTTCCTTCTCTAGATCTCAACTCTTACATGCATCCATCCATCTGATACATAGATGATTTAACCTCCTTGTTGACTTATCCAAGTAGCGTGAATGCATCTACCTCCTCCAAAACCATGCTCCCTTTCAATGTAGAAAACCCATAATCTTACTAGTACCAAGCTATCTCTTGGCCCTCCTTTCCCATGACAATCTATTATTCATGCACATTCCATTTAGATTGATCTCTTTGTTCACATGATGGATCATGGAATGATGTGTTAGTAAGTCTTCTTCCAAATCAATCAAGACTAGTGTATCCTTGGATCTCCATATCCACTATGTACTCATCTATCAAATCCATGGACAAATAAGTAGCTTTGCTTGCATATTTGAATGGTATGTTTTCTTGTATGTGCCTCTATAATGAGACAAATGTTTGGAAAATTTCTTCTATGGTGTCTCCCTTCACCAACACTTCCAAATCACGACCTTTCTCATGTTCATCCTCCACCCGGGATTCCTTCATCAAACCCAAAGTATTTCCTTCCATGGAAGATGAAAGGTAGGGCACATTCAACTCCCCTTTTGTAGTTGATGGATTTTCAACTTTGACTTTTGAAGATCCTTTTGGGTGCTCTCCAAAGAAATATAGGCATCCTCGAATTTGCTACCAATCCTTTCTGCTTCATCTTCCTCTCTCTTGAGTGCATGATGGTAAATTTTGGTCACCTCTAGTAGATGATTCGTATCGGAGAGAAAATTAATGTAGTTTTCCTTCATCTTGGCTATTGCTTCTATGAGAGTTTTGAAATATCCCAAGAAATATTCTCCTTCCAATCCTTCTTCTAAGTCTCTCCAAAAACATCTTGACACCAAAGCATTGGCATCAACAAAAATATCCTCGGTTGCTATGATCTTCTCTTCACTCTCCTTTAGTGATCCACCCAAATAATGTGGCTCAAAAAGGGGATCCTTCACAAGATGGTCTTATTCCAAGAGTTGAAAGCTTTGGATCTCCTATTCATCCTTCCCATGAAGTTGACTTAGACAAGTACGCTCTTCTTTTTATTCCTCATCAATGCATTCATTAGAGGCACTACCTAGTTCTTCCTCTGGAAGATTTCTTCTCTTCTCCTTTGGAGGATGGTTTGCCATTGGATCTTGCTTCTCCAAGTAACCTGATGAAACTTATCTCTTGATAGTATTAGGATAAAAATTCTTAGAGACTCTCTCTGAAGAGAATCCAAAAATTTTCATAAGTAGGAAGTAGTTGACTCCATTGTATGGTCATCTATTTGGGCCCTTCTTGGATTTACTCGATCATTAAAAAATTTAGACCTTGGTGGACAAAGAATAATGTCCTCGTCGAAAAAATGGTTACATTAAGTAACCATATTCATCTCCTTGAAGGCCTCCATCTATGTATATGACTTCCTCTTCCTCATATGACCCAAAGTCTTCATCTTCAATAACCGGGACTAGCTTCATGAATGCGGCTTGAGAGTGTAATATGCAATATGTCTTCAAATAAAAGCCTATGGAGCTTGGTCTTGATAATGAACCAATGAGATCTGATTAGTCATTAGTGAATTTGAAACAAATAATGTAAATATGGAAAGTTCCATTAAAATTCCTGATATAAGTTTTTATTAAATTAGAACTTTAAAATTGTTTTATTGGAATACCTCCATACTTATATAAATTAATTTTTTATTAATTAAAATTTAGGTTAATTTATAGTTTTTAATTAATTAAAAGTGTTTATCCATTTCTAATGTATTGTAAATTTTGGTAAAATTATAATTTTTTATTGTTTAAATTTGGGTTAATTTATAGTCTTTTATTAATTAAAACTTGGGTTAATTTATAGTTTTTTATTAATTAAAAGTGTTTATCTATTTCTAATGTATTGTAAATTTTGGTAAATTTATAATTTTTTATTGTTTAAAAATGCTTTTCCATGTATTAATTGACCAAAAGTTTCAAAGTCCAAATACAATTAAGACAGTATTTTTAAACATTTAACCCCATAAAATATCATAATAATTATGGAAAACCTAAACATTTTATTTGTGTAATATATATATATATATATATATATATATATATATATATATATNATTTTGACTAACTGTTTTACGATCCGCGAGCGTTATTCCAACTCAGGCTTACAATTATCATGTATATTAAAATGACTCTGATTTCTATTACTACTGTTATGGAGATCACACAGATAACATGACTAGATTGATTATTATGTTGATCAAATGGTGGCTATTTCATGGAGTAGATTGGAATTTAGAATACTGGTGAACATATTTGAAATTTTACGGGATTTACATTCACAAAGGTTGTTTATTTATTCATCACAGAAGATAAGATAATATTTACAGTACACAACCCACATGGCTACATATCCTCTCTACTTCTGAAATTCACACCCACAAACAACACACCATCATACCCAGAACTGAACTTGCAACAGAAACTTGTACCCAGAACTGAACTTGCAACATAGATAGATAGGCCTTCATAGGTAATTAGGTCATTTTATTTGATTTTTTAGGATTTGCAGTGGCCTTCAGAATCGACTGTGTTGTCGCCAAATCGAACTTCCTTCTGTCCGTTGTATTGTTGGCTGGAAGTTTGAGGATAACCAACAGGGCCGTCCATGGAATCACGGCTCTGAGGTCCATAGTAGAACACTCCTGAGCAAGACACCACTATAGCTGGCACTCCTCTCTTGTATGCTTTGCTGACATCATCGGAGTTTGGCCTTTCTTGTCCTGAGAACGGGTGAGTGTGGAAGTCTGCCACCACTTTGTAATTCTTACCATCCTCTGTTGGCACACCGTCTTTTTCAGGATTATCAAGTTGTATTTCTGTGTCTGCAATTACAACTCATATTAATCATTTATTTTTAAAGTCATTGCTAAGCAAAATATAATTTGGTGTATGATACTTTGTTTGTGAAACAAAACAAAACATAATTTAATGTATGATTTTTTGTTTGTGAAACAAGAAACCTTCTAAACAGTGATTTAACTACTAAAATTTACAAAAATATACATACACTACAAAAACACTTTATATATATCCATTCAATAATATAAAATACTCACTCTGAGCGGTGGCTGCCGAAATTGCTTTGGGAACATTAAGCCCAGACTTTCGTGAGTTTGCCATATGTGGTATTTCGGTACCTGCAAATGGAATGCGATCACAAATATTTATGAGCAGTATCTCGAATATCATACGTCAATTGTGTATATATAAACAGAAAGAAAGAATATTGTGTATATATAAACAGAAAGAAAGAATAGTACAGTACTCACTCTGAGTTGCTTGGGCTGAACGTTGTGAGTTTGCAGGTTGAACGACCAGATATTTGTTTGGATTGTTGGAATCGGCGTAAACCCATCCTCCTTGCTGTTGGTATAAATCATTCCCCAAGAAGCTCTCCTTCCATGCTTTTCCCACAGCTGCTTGGAAGTCCTTACTCACCAAGATATCTGTCACCTTTGGACCATCAGTGGCCTCAGTCATACATATCAAGGCTGCCACAGACAACACTGTCAGCGCAAACGCAGAAGAGAAACGAGCCATGATATATATAAACTGAGCAAATATGGATATTATGAGTGTTGTGTGGAAATGGAGGGATTCATCCATGTATTTATAGCTGCTTGAGCAGGCCAGGATTCGTGGAGAAATCATTTTCAATGCTCTGTTCATTTCAAAATGGCTGGCCTGTCAGCAACCACTTTGCTGTATTTAAATTTCAATGCTTTATCTGAATAGTATATTTTGCTCCACTGATCTCCATCCTTTTTGTGGTGCAGTGCTACTATAGACTGGATACCCCTTGCGCTCTCGAAAAGCTTGATAAGCAAGACTGAAGACATGACGTCTTCTGCCCTTTGTGGAGTGCTTTCAAGCTCATCTTTTCACAGAACCGAGTTATTCAATCTGGAATAAGGGATATCCCATTACTACGATGTGATAACATGTATAGCCCATTGCTAAATCACAATCCACAGAGGGCCCGATTCCAAAGGCATGACACGGAATGCCATTTTCTTTGGTTTACCATAAACTTGCTGTCAACAAGTGTAAGGTTTATGATCTTTTCATAATCCCATTTTCTTTGAATTCCCATAAACTGACTGTCAACAAGTGTAAGAATTATGATCTTTTCATAATTAAAATATGGACGAATCATATTATACGATACAAATAATCTTTTCATAATTAAAATATTGACGAATCATATTATATGATACAAATAGGGAAATCAAGATTTTCAAATTCATAATTAATAGTATAATCAAAATCTAGAGCAGCACTTAAGCAACCAGATAATTCTGGGGAGTTGAACAAGAATTTGTGGAGAAGGTGGAAGGACTAACGGAGAGAATAGAAGGGGGGGACTCATTGAAGCAAGAAGAATGGAACAAGGGGAGGCTCATCGAGAATGGAATAGGGAGGCCTCCCTAGCTATGACCTGCCTCCCTAGCCATGGCCTCCACAGGATTGCACATCGGGGACATTACGATTTCACTCGATCAAGATAAAAAATTGGAAGGGTGATCGACAGAGCAAAAGCTAAGTCAATGTATTCCCAAATCTGCTCTAATACCTTCTATGTAGATCATATCTACTAAACTCAGAGATTGAATTCAATATATGCAAGATCATGCGCTCATTGGGAAGTTTGTTGGAATGCAACCTTAGAAATCCCTTGTATGGTGGATAAACTCGAGGCACTATGATCTCCAATTGGGATCCAAGGGTTTCTTCACCATATCCTTTTTTAACTTGGAGGATAGTGACCCCTACTTCTTTTATTCGAAGGCTTATCCGTGAGACCCTGGAAGGAAAAGTTTTGCCCACACAAGGAAGATATGAAAGTGGCGTCAGTCTTGATCACGCTTTATTCATTGCCATGCGAGTACTTGGATCCGGAAATCCTGGAAGATTTGGGGAATGTTCTCAGAAAATTCATCAAGATCTCAGAACAAACAAGGTCCCAAAGATACACGACATATGCGAGGATATGTGTTTACATGGATCTAACCAAAGAACTACCGGAAGCCATCAAAATGTCATGGGAAGATGAAGACATGATGCAAACCCTAAACTATGAACAGATCCCATTTTGGTGCTTCAGATGCCATGAATATGGTCCCCTATTTAGGGATTTCCCTATGAACACCCCAAAACCAACACCTAGGAGTGAGGAGGAAAATAGTGGCCAAGGGTTTACTCGGGTTTCCTCACGCAAAAGAGAAGGGAGAAAGTAGGGCAACCAAGATCTTAGTATCCAATAAATTTGGTGCCCTCGATAACCAACTAGAGGAAATACCTACTCAACATCAAGGAAAATAGTAGGGGGAGATTCACTATCCGGAAACAAGGGAGATCTCTGCCAAAACCCCAGAAGACACTTTAGTAGGAAGAACCCACGACAAATTTGAACGAGATAATGGGGATGAGGCAGAGGACATGGACATAGGAGATCTAGATCTGGAGGGAATTGAACAAGCCTATGCAGATGTTGCAAAATGATATGTTCCGCAAGAGCAAGTGGTATGGCTAAAGGAAGCCATCATCGGGTAAAGGGAGACAAATCAACTAGGAGCTAGCACATGATCCCACAAGGAGAATAAGCGAAAGCATGAGGATCCAAGTAAGAAGACAATGAGGAAATTGAACAAACAACGAGTAGCAGAAGCACGCCATCTATTGATAGAATCAGGTAAATACCCTACTATTAAGGCATCTCTAGGGTTGTAACCCTTTTGTTTATAATGAAGATAATAACTTGGAGCATATGAGCGTTGAACAACCCCTGAAAAACAAAAATCTTAAGAAATAATATTAAGAGGACAAATTTGGCCATTGTGTTTCTTCAAGAAACTAAATGTCCATAGACTCGGGTTCAGGAAATCAATAAGAAAATTTGGAAAGAGAGTGAAGGAATAGGTATAGACGCAAGACGGTATGCGTGGGGGGGATAGGAATCTTATGGGACCCCAACAGAGTGCACTTATCAGGTTTTAATGGAAACCAATGTTTCATCTCTGCAGAGTTCAAGGTAATTGGATTCTCGGTAGAGGGAGTGCTCACCAATGTTTATGGGCTCACAATCCAGGTGAAAAAGGGAGTTTTATTAATACCCTTAGAAACATCCATGAAAGGACAGAGGGAATACATTGGATCCTATGGGGATATTTCAATCTCATAACCTCATTGGATGAGAAGAAAGGAGGGAGGTGTAGGTTGGAGGAAAATTGTGATATTTTTAGAGACACCATTGAAGAGTTAATATTAGTAGATATTACCCAAGGACAGGGGAAGTTCACCTGGAACAATAAGAGGAAGGGAGACAGACACATAGCATCCCATCTGGATAGATTCCTAGTTTCAGAAACGATAGTGGACTCAGGAAGTGAAATTCACTCTATGGTTCTCCCGACTGTAGGGGCATACCATTGAGCAGTAGAATTATGGTGGAGTGGGTCAGTGGGATCGCATATCAAAAAACCATTTAGGTTTGAACAATTCTCGCTAGGACATCCGTATTTCATAGATAAATTCAAGACGTGGCGCGATGAACTAAGTGAAGGACCAAGCTAGAGCATGTACAAGTTCCAACATAAATTAAAAAGGTGAAAAGAAAAAATCAAGAAATGGAACATGGAGGAGTTCAAAAATATATTTGCAAATAAGAAATCCCTCGAAACTAGGCTGGCGGAGATTCAGAACACAAGGATGAATACAAGTTACACCACTTATCTACAGCTAGAAGAAGCTAGACTTTGCACAAAAATTGAGGAGAGGGAAAGACAAGAAGAAACCCTTCGGCGTGGCCAAAAATCAAGAGTTAGATGTCTCAAAGAAGGCGAACGAAACACAAATTTCTTCCAAATATCAATTATCTAGGATAGATCGCATAACAAAATCCTCTCAATTAAAAACTCCAATGGGGAAAGGGTTGAAACGAGGGAAGAAATTGAAGCAACCTTAAACCATCACTTCAAGGAGATAATGATTGAGCAAGGATAGGATAGAGGTAGGGACATTGACCAAATAACACAGCACATCCCCTCCCTTGTATCCTAGGGGTATAATGAAATTCTAATGAAGCCAATCACACTCGTTGAGGTGGAAGAAGTTGTCTTCCAAATGGAAGAAGGTAAGGCCCAAGGACCGGAGGGATTCACTGTGAACTTCTTCCACCATTTATGGGACATAATTAAGCAGGATTCTGGCAGATAGTGGAGGAATCTTGAGCATCAAGGAGGATCCTTCCAGCCTTCAATGCCACCTTCTTCACTCTTATCCCAAAATGTGAAGGGGCAGAGTCACCAGATATATTTAGACCCATAAACTTGTGTAATGTCATATATAAGATCATAACCAATGTCATTGCGAATAGACTCAAACCCTTCTTATCTTCACTAATCTCACCATAACAATCGAGGTTTGTAGAACAGTCAGCAAGAACAAAGAAAATCCCTGGAATGATGGTGAATCTTGATATCACAAAAGCCAATGACAAACTCAACTGGCAATTTATGAGGATAATGATTACAACCTTTGTCTTTCAGGACACTTGGATTGAATGGGTTATGAGTCTAGTATCCTCAACTTTTTTCTCCATTCTTGTTAATGGTGTTTTGTCAGGGCTCATCAAACCAATAAGGGGTATAAAACAGGGAGACCCTTTATTCCCTTTCCTTTTCATCCTTATGGCAGAAGGCCTTGGGACGTTCAATTACAACAATGCGGAACAACAATGATTTATGAGGGATCAAGGTTCACCCAAGGGCAGATAAACAAACTCATCAACACTTTTTGGATGACACTATGTTGATGGGCTACCCTTCGGTTCAAGAAGCAAGAATGCTCAAAGCATGTCTAATCAATTTTGGGAAAGGTTCGGGCTTGGAGACCAATGACCAGAAATCACAGGTCTTTTTCTTTAATACTCCTAGGATCACTAGATGTAATATTTGTCGAATCTTGGGTTTCCAAGAGAGCTCCCTTCCATCCAAATATCTAGGAGCCCCCTCGGTTGACTCAGTGGCTAAGAAGGGATCCTGGATGGAACTGATGGATAACATGAAAAAGCGACTGACCAACTAGACAATTAGGCCATTCAACTTTGCGAGCAGGCTGGTCCTGGTAAAATCAGTTATGAAGGAAATTCCAATTTATCTATTCTCCACCCTGGCTACGTTGAAGGAAATCTTGAGAGACATAAGGAATATCCAACGAAAATTCTTATGGAGTGGAATAAATGAACAACGAAAATGGGCCTTAGTAAAATGGGAAACGTTATACACCCCTAAGAATCAAGGAGGTTTAAGCCTCCATGACTCAGAAAAGGCGAACTTTGTGAGTGGGGCCAAGCTCTAGTGGAGATGGGTTAACCACAATCAGGAACCCTCGGAAAAGGTGTGGCATAACAAATATGTTGAGGACTAGGATAAAGAAAATCTCATCCGCTTTTCAGAAGAAACCCAGGGTCTCACATCCGGAAGACAACCAGGCAGGGCACGAATTCGATCCAAGACAACAACTTCTAGGAAGTCAGGAACGGGCCAAAGGCTTAAGTTTGGGAGGAATTGTGGAAGAAAATGCCACCTTTAGGACGAGATAGGGAGATACAACATTTTATTAGGGAATGTATGAACCAAGGCATCACAAAGGTTAAGGAAAAATGGGTGAACCAAGATGGCGAATAGGACTTTCAGGTTTGGGCAAATAGGTAGTGGTGGGAACGTTGGGGCCCAAGGAAAGACGTGGACAAGATAGAGGAAGATCTAAACAATAGAAGAATCAGAATTCACTTAGGGGAAGATAATTTGAGATGGGGATACCATCCAAAAGGCTCATTCACCATCAAGGAATCCTATGACTTATGGACGGGATTTGAAAACCAACCAGTAGATCAAAAATGGCAGAAGTTATGGAGGGAAAAACTATGGCCTAAAATTTCTATCTTTAGCTATCCAGTTATGAAAAAACATATCTTAACACGAGAAAACCTTAAAAAGAGAGGTACGAAGGGTCCTTACACATGTTTCCTGTGTTAAAAGGAAAAGGAAGCAATGATCCATCTCTTATATGCATGCCCATTCGCCATCGGTATATGGTACTAAGGTGTGATGAAGTTTAGAGGATCCGACCAAGTCAGGAAAAATGTGGGACAAACGTTGTCTGAATGGTCAAACAACTCCTTACAGAATTTGATACTGAACTGCTTATGGGAAATTTTTCTACATTTCATTCTCTGGGAGATATGGAGAGAACGAAACTCCAATATTTTTCCAAGAAAAAGTTTTGACCCCCGAAAGGGTGTGGAATTCCATAGGGAACAATATGACAGAAACAATAAGTATGAAATCCTGGAAAAACCCTGACTAGGAGGCTTTAGACTCAGAATCTTCCATCATGAAGGCGCGGGGAATCTCAAGACCCATGCAATGTGGTGGCAACCAAAATGGCATAAAAAAGAACTGGTGCAAGTGCGGATACCTAGACTGCTCCCCCTTCGAGGTTTTTCAAGATCAATTTTGATGGAGCTTCGAAAGGTAACCCGGGCCCATCAGGATATGGGTGTATTATCAAAGACCATATGGGGAACATGCAATGTTTCAAGTGCGGCTTCATCGGTAAGGATACCAACAATGTGGCAGAAGTTGAAGGCCTTCTGCAAGGTATCCAAATGGCTAAGGAGTATCGATGAACCCCATTAATTGCGGAAGGAGACTCCTAGGTGGTGATACACATGGAAACTAAAATCCTTCACGTACCCCAAGTGCAAAGGTGGCATACTCATGGATACTAGAAGGAATATTGGAAAGGCTTCTTGAGAACTTAGACCCTGGGATGGACATCATCTTTAACCACGTCAGAAGGAACAACAACAAGGTGGCTAACAGGCTGGAAAACCTCGGGACAGAAACCAACAAAACAATTAAAGCCAAGGATTGGATCGAGGTGATGGACATGACAGCCAGGGATAGCTGTATTGACCTCACACTCCAAGACATGATGAAAAGCTATGAAATGGAGAGGGAAGGACAACGAGAGGGCCTGAAACCTACCATGTAAAGGGTGTTTTTACCCGCCAGTGGGAGGTGACATCAGGCGAAAGGTAGGTTGTCTTAAATACATGTAGTTTCATGATCAATACACACTCTTTTCAATCAACAAGCAAACAAGTGTAAATGAATGAAGAAGATGGAGGATCTGGGCAACTGCATGGGATCTATCCACTTAGGAATGCAAAGCATTAACTGGACACCATAACAAGGAAAAGTCTAATCATGTTACAGAATGGGAAGTTTCTTTATAGAGGCGAGCAGGCTGGCGAAAAAAGACGCAACAACAAAACCCGTTTGTGTATATTCTTAGCAGTTATTGTGAGAAGAGGAACGCTGGCGATTTGAAAAATGGATGTCAACTAACGAAGGAACACATAGGTTGGTATGGGAGAAAGAAGAGGAAGGAGGAATTCGACGCCGGGATCTAAGGAGGAGAACTACAGGGCGTCCCAGGCTCAGAAGAAATCCCTTTGGGAAGCTCGAATGTTTGAGCTTGGTCTGCCCGATGCCATTCAGCAAAGCATCAATGAGAAGGAGCAGAAGTTATGGACAGAATTGGACAGGGACACCCTGCACAAGGAATGTCGTAAATTTGAAGAGTAGATCTTGGACACGGGAAACAATGTGGGCAGACTCAGACTCTATGAGTGAACCGTGGAACTTTCTGGGTAATGAAAAAACTTTTGTGTCTCACGATGTGGGAGAAGCAGGAGATGGAAGATGATCTAGAGCAGCCTGAGCAATGGCGGTCAGAGATGAAGCAAGATTCGAAGGTGTTGAACCAGAAGATGGATGATATTCAGTAGGGTTTCAGCATGTAGGCCCCTCTAGCGCACCCTCCCCCAGTGGCCCATCAGAATCTTATGGGTAGTAATCTTCATGGTCGCATCCCTGATCTCCCTTATATTGTGTTGTAAATGCTTTGTGTCTTGGGTCTAGATGCCTAAGGTCTTTCTGTTGGTGTAATGCATAATATAGGTTTGATTATCACTATCTAAGAGGAATAGGTCTAGTGGTTGCTTGAATTTTACTGTATGGTCCTTTCATAATGGAGTAGTGTCAACACCAAGTTTTGTCGGAAGTATATTATGTCGCAAATTTGTCCCAATTAAGTCTGTTAATGTAGTTTTTGTAAGTTGGGCAATGAGGTTATCAACGGGAAGTATCTTGTACATCACGATGTAATCTGCTCTTTTCTATATAAATAAAATTTCTTACTTAAAAAGAAACACTTACGCAACTTGGTAATTGAATAATTGGATCACGTACCCAGTTGAAGAAGTGAATCAAAACTTACCTTAAGGTTATTTTAAGACTCTTTTAACTTAAGCACGTTTAACTAAGGTTTTTTTCCGAAATCAAGCTTGCTTAACTTGTTGCCTCAATTCTGAAACCTTAGCAAGTATTGCATCTTATAAAGTATTCACTTAAAACTCCTTACTATTCATATAATATCTATGAATGGTATATTATGTGGAATATTTCTAGGAAAAATCTATTACATTATGATTTTTCTATATAGTTGATTTAGTTTTAAATAAAACACTAATTGTTATTTAATATTCATAGTTATTGACAATAAATATATCCAAATCATTACTAATTTGCTAAAGGTGATTATTCATTGTGGGGACTCTAAAAAACTAGCTCCATTGTTACCAATAAGTTATGCTCCACCAAGTTTCTAGGAAAAGGGAGTACGAGAGTGGGGAAATGACACATGCAAGGCATGTGGAGACCACCCCCAAATTTCAAGAAAACTCATGGAACAAACAAACATAACGATGTGTGATCTAGTCACCATTTAAATAGTAAATACTAAATTCATCATTGTGCAATGTAAACACATCGTCGATATGATTTATCATATTTGAGTATTTGAATTTCACATATTGGGATCCTATTGATCAAGAAAACCATGTGGCCCCCTCTTCTAGGCTCTATCCCTTGTCTCTACCTCAAAAATCGAAGTTGATCCTCGAAGGATATTAGTCAATGCCCATAGAAAATCCACAAAGCTTCTCATGCTTAATAAATGATTTGCTTGAGTGAAAGCTTACATTTTTTATTGAGGTCATAATAGAGGAGTTCTACAATTAGCACCACCAAACATCAAGGTACATAGAGGGGTTGATGTGGTTATTAAATGTCAATCTCATACTCTCATACATGATAGAAGAACAATGGAACATTGCAATCTTGAATACTATTAAGCTTGTTGAATTTTGAATGGGATCTAAAATTCTCATAAGGTTAGAACCTTTCTCAAACAAACATCATGAAACAATTAATAAACAATTAATAGTAATGTTAAAAATTTAAATAAAAACATACAAAATAAAAGATGGAGAGAATGTCACTTTTAATTTAAGAATTAAAAACTCCTTAATATATCTAATCCTAACCAACACAATAAAAATAAGTGAAATTAGGAGCTACTTAATATATGTTTCATAATAAAAAAATTGATAAAAATAATATGAAGTTTTTAGTTCTTTATAAAAGTATCATAAAAATTAGTAATAAGATTTTTTAATTCAATTTTAGAAATAAGATGCAATAGAATTGTAAAAATAAGTTGTCCTTATCCGTATTTTATGGATTTTGTAACTACTAAAAAACTAAAAAATCAATTATAAAGTTTTATTATATTTAATATTTTTATCATCAATTAAAAAATTATAAACTATTTATTCCATCAAAATTCTATTATTATACTATGTTATATAATAGAAATAATTACTTTGATATTTAAAAAAAGATTTGAAGTATACAATTTTCTGTTTATAT
The DNA here is from genome assembly GCA_001517045.1 of Pseudotsuga menziesii. Classification (NCBI taxonomy): domain Eukaryota; kingdom Viridiplantae; phylum Streptophyta; class Pinopsida; order Pinales; family Pinaceae; genus Pseudotsuga; species Pseudotsuga menziesii. The sequence continues at coordinate 131,635 of LPNX011175422.1, forward strand.
TATTATACTATGTTATATAATAGAAATAATTACTTTGATGTTAAAAAAATTAAAGTATACAATTTTCTTTTTCAACCAAAGAAGAAAATTATTTTTAATTATTATATATTATAGAATACAAATAAACAGATATAAACTTTACAATTTTCCATATTATAATTAAATAAAAATGTGTTATCTTAAATTATTTTATATTCTTAAAATCATTTTAAATTTTGTTCAACTAACTCATCTACTCAACATAACTATTAACTATTACAACACAATTAATTAACTCATCTACTCAACATAACTATTAACTATTATAACAAATTAATTCAAAGTTAAATTAATGCTGATTTTCCTTATAAAAAAACAATTAGCAATCGATGGTTGTGTTAAATTCCAAACCTAAAAAGAGTTATTCGATCTGAGTTTGCAAAATGGTTAATAAAAAAAAAACATAATACAATATAAGTTTGTGCATATCAAATTTTACAATATGGTGCACAAATGCAACAAAGTCAAATTTAGTTGACTTGAAACTTATTATGAACTCATAAGACAACCAAATTAAGGTATAAATTAAATATAATATAATAAAAAAACATTTATAATCTATAATGCATAAATATACATAGCGCCAAGAGTTGGCTCAATTGGTTGAGCACCCGTTGCTAGGCCTCTCGGTAAAGAGGTCGCGGGTTCAATTCCCTCTGACGCTATTGGGGTTAGGCATGAAGTGTGTCGAAGGTGTGAACCACATTGAAAAAATGCATAAATATACATCTAAAATTAATTGTATGTTTTTATTTCAGATTTGAAGTGCTATCATTTATGTGTTTTTATTTATAAACTAGGATGAGACAAGTATACTATAAAAAGTTGACTTCATGACAATCATTTAAAATTTGAAATAAACAATTATATATACATATATAACTCTTAGTGGATGAGTGGATCATTGATAGCTATGCATGGATAACTAATAGCTAATGAATGAATAACCAACAATTCATTATAGATAAGTAGAAGAATGTAAGATAAAATAAATAATATAAAATTAACTGATAATTAATAAATGAATAACATGTAAAATGTTAATAATAACATATATCTAAGCATAAACAACTCAACCTGTCACAAACTATATCAACCTGTCACAAACTATGTGAATATACTAGTTAATATTTATTTTTAAAGGTAAACAACGGCCATCCTTAACAAACATGTACGTTCGGTGGTCCATCAATGGTTGACTTCGCTGTTGGTCCGTTGGATAGACCGAACGTACATATTTTTTAAGCTCAGGCTTAAACAACTCTCTCTTATTCGTTATTCATAAAGATGGAGAAAAGAAATCTCTTCAACTATCATCGAGCTCTCTCTAAGTTCTATGAAAGAAATAGGAATGAGCCATTCCCAAGTCTAATGAGCCATTGATTGATTCGTCCTTATTATCACTATGGAAAAAACAATTATTAGATTGGTTGACGTTAATTTGATTATAAAGAAGTTTTGCCTGTCTGTATAATAATATGATTCGTCATATTATCATTATGGAAAAAATAATTATTAGACTGGTTGACGTTAATTTTATTATATAGAAATGAAAGAAAATGGCATTCAATGTCATGGCCCTCTCCAGATTGTGATCCCTAATTCCACATCGGAGTCATGGGATATCCCAGCTACTTCCAGATCCAATATCTTGCTTTTCTCAAGAAGACCTAGCTTTAGTAAATTGCTTAATGCAGATCAGTGGAGCAATATATAGTATTCAGATAAAGCTTTGGAATCTCAATCCAATTTAAATACAACAAAGTGGTTGCTTACAGGCCAACCATTTTGAAATGAACATAGCATTGAATAATTTTGGCTTCAATCCAAAGAACAACACTCACGCTTCTAATTGTCTCCTGATGATGATCCCAGAGTAGGGGTCGAAACGTCGAGATCTCCAATTTTCGAACGCAGCTCCTCTTCATCAATACAGTAAAAGATTTCTAGGTCAAATCTTTGAATGACTTTTCATCTTACAAAAACGTTCCTTAATACAACTCGGCAATACAACACAGTACATTCAGATGGCCACTGCAAACCCTAAAAACTCAAATAAAATGACCAAGCCTATGTCTATCTATCTATGTTGTAAGTTGAGTTTTGGGTATAATGGTGTGGTTGTTGGTGTGAATTTCAATAGTACTGCATGAAGCCATGTAGGTAGTGTTCTGTAAATATTATCTTATCTTCTGCAATGAATATATGAATAAATAAACAAAGTATGTGAAAGTAAATCTGATGTAGAAAACTTTTAACTTTCAAATAAGTTGGCCAATATTCTAAAATCCATGCTACTCCAAGAAATAGCCACCAGGTAATGATCTCCATAAGAATTCCACTCATGTTATCTCTACTGTGATCTCCATAACGGTAAAAAGTAGAGATCGGAATCGTTTTAATATACATGATAATTGCAATCCTGAGTTGGGATAACGCTTGGTGACAGTTAGTCAAAATTTGATTTGTTTGTATGTTTATTATTAGCATATAGAAATAGTTTGTGGTTGGATCAGGTTTATATGGTTTATATGGATCAAATGGTTAAGATTTATCACTGATATTCTTCATGTTATCCATTTACCAACTATTAGTTATTTTTTATATTTTTTCCTTTTATCTCACATTCTTCTAACTATGTGCCATGAAATGGTTATCTAATTTTGAACAAGTGCCATAGAATGCGTAATCCATCCTAAATCTCAAATAAAAACCTCTATGGACATAATTATATATTTTTTTCCACACAAAAAAATCGTAAATATTATTTATATGTACAGATGGATCAAATGTCCATTATCACATAGATATTCAAAATCAGTCAAAGCATAAAGCTTTTTACATCAAGAACTGTTGGATCAGTTCATAACAGCTCAAAAAAAGCATCTATATCATCATACAAATCAACAAAAGGGGTTTACATTACCTCATATATACAAAGTATGTACTTAAAAACATGTACAAGTTTGGATGATGAATATAAATTCATCCAAGTATATCATATATATTCAAAAAACCTTCTTCAAAAATGAAACTGAAAAAGTTAATGAACTCGTTTACTATTAAGAAGTTGACAAAATAACTTATCCTATTTATATCATTATTATTTTATGAATAGGAGTGGGGAAATGATTACATGACATATTTGAGAAATGTTTGTTTCATGAGAGGATAACAGTACCTAAGGGTAGTGTTTTCTCTTGTAGAGCCTTTTCCTACTCCTCCCAAGCCCATGACAAAACTGTAAGTGAAGAATCCTTAACCAATGAGATTGAATTCTATGAACGGACTCTCGGCTGCTAGGGTTTGTGGCTATTAGGGCTTCCTGCTCCACTGGTCCTCTCGGCCTTCACGACCGCTCTGGTTATGGATCCCCCAGATCCTGACCTCGCCAGTTTCAATGACCGCTTTCAGAACATTGTAGCCTCCCTCGCCCCTCCCTCGTCAAATGCCACACCTCCATCCTGTTTTGTAAAATGCTCAGAAATTCCAAAGGTTAAATTATCCTCGGCAACTTCAAAGCGAAAAAGCAGTCATGTTATCAGAGAAATGACTCATTGGTTTGTTCACAGGACTATGTTCGTCGCCCAGATCGGTGGAAATCTGGCTCAATAAAAATTGGAGATCTCTCAACCAATGAGAAGTACAACAAATTTTCTGTGGAAAGGGCTACTTTGTCTTCATTTTCGAGAAAAAAATAAGATCGGGACCTCATCTTCAGAAATGGTCCTTACTTCATGGGCCCAAGAGGTATGTATCTCAACAAATGGGATCTTTCCTTCGACCCAGAAAAAGATATCCCTAAGGTCGTTCCAGTTTGGGTCAAGCTTCCCCGCCTCCCCCTCCACTGTTGGAATGATGAAGATTTTCAGGCAATAGGCAATATCCTCGGCAAATATATTGACTTAAAATAATATATAAAAAATAAAAGAATTTCAAAACCATAATATAGGGATATATATATATTGAACTTTTATGATTTTAATTCTCACACCTCAAGTATTCTATGTTTGGTTGGCATAGACTCACCAACCAAATTCCCATGGTTGTGCCTCCTCATTTCCACAACATTTATCGGCTCAAGAATTGACAGTGAGGAAAATTACTTCATTCGATGCTCGAGAGCGGGAAATTGTTGGGTCAGTGAGACTGTCTCTTCGCTCGATATGGATGATGGCCTTTGTGGGGTTTGGTCCTCATGAGGTCTCATGTTCAAACCTCATGGTGAGGGGTTGAGTTTGTGAGCCAAGCGGTGGGGCCTCTAGCTAACCCGTTGGAAGCCCAGGTTACTTTCCTTGTCAGGGGGACTGTAGTATTCTCTTGGGAGAAGTGCTCACATCCTTTAATGCCTCGTGCAACCATGGTGATAGTTCTACTTGTCGTTTGGACAGATCGTTATCACATTCAAACTAAGGCTAGCCCCGACCCAGGTTTACTGCTACTACTCGTGGACTCAGTGATCTACTCCAGCTCTAGCTCCGTTGTGTACAAGGTGCATGGTTCTTGGTTTTAAAAAAAAAGATATAGATGATGGCGATCACGGTCATTCAACAATAATTTTGACAATGACTTAATAGTAAATATCAAGTGCCATTACAATCTATATATTTATAAATTGTATGTAAAACTATGAGATCATTTTAGTAAGAAAAATGCAATCCTCAAAATGGTGATTGCAATAAGTTTGCTTTGACATGGTCATAATGGCTTAGCATAGTTACACAATGCAGAGTCATAATGGCCTAGCAAATTTTATTATAAAATTAATTAAATTATATTTTTAAAATTTATAATAAAATTATATTGTATGATAACCTAGAGACAATATGGACATGAATGAAGACAATATTTAAAATGGGAGACATTTGAAAAGGAAGATAATAAAAGGCATTAAGAAAAAACATTTCTTTACTGAAATGAAAGTTCTTTTTGAATGTCGAGTGGTATATCTATTTATCTAGACAAGTAGTGCTTAATTGTAATGAAAAAAATAAAATTTCTTTTTATTATCTCAAGTATTTTATTGTTAGAATATTTTTAATGGTTTTTTATCATTAGCTTAACTTAAAACTATGTTAGAAATAGTTTCTCTTTTCCGTGGATTGCATTTTCACTCTCATGTCAAGTAAAATCTTTTTCCAACATAGTAGAACATAGAGATGATAAAAAAAACTTCTTAGGAGTACTTTGATTTATGGACACAAATTTTGGTAAACCAAAAAACTGTGTAATTAACAATGTTAATTGGCAATAAGGATAGAATTATTGATTGTTTTTCTTGAATGCATATTTTAATTATTGATTTATTTTCTTATTGGAATCGAGGTTGTGATCTTGGAAGCGAACGAGGGTTTGCATATGCAAGAGTGAGCCCCGGTACATACGTCACCAAGGTAGATCCGAAGTAGGGTACTGGCGGTGAAGGGATGGGCCCATCCGAAGGGGGAGAAACCCCCTCCCTTTCTCGAGATTGAGCCGGAGGACCTTAGGTCAATGAAAGAAATCAGTCGAATCTGGAACCTATCGGGGAGAAGATAAAGAAAAATGAAGGAAAGAGGATGAGGGGAGGTTGCTTACCTCGATCTGCTGAAAACCCTTCTTTGCAGATCACATCTAAGAAGATCAGGGGCAGGTAGAACAATGGAAGGAAAAATCCCTAATGGGGAAATTCATTAGTATTTGGCCAAAGGAAATGGATCTGCTACGGTGGATTAAGGGAACATGGAACTGGAAAAGGCACGATGATATGCATCTCGGAGCTAAGGGTTTCTTTACCATCATATTTTTCAATATCGAGGATCAGGACCAGACCTTGATGGGGGGGCCTTATTTCTTTTATTCAGTTGTCCTATTCCCCACTCTATGGAAGGAGATGTTTAACCCGGACACAGAATATCTGAGTATCTCCCCCATCTGGATCAGGATGTATTCTCCCCCCTATGAGTATTGGAAGCCCAAAATTCTGGAGGCCATCGGGAATACTCTTGGGAAATTTGTGAAAGCCTCAAATCAAACGAAGATTCAAAGATACACTACTTATGTGCGTATTTGTGTCTATATGGATCTTTCACAATAACTCCTAGAGGCAATCAACCTAACTTAGGAAGACGAGGATTGGTTACTACCACTGGATTATGAGAAACTTCCTTTTTGGTGTAGGAAATGTCATGAGTATGGTCACTTGAGCAAGGATTGCCAAACCCTAAAACCTGTGGTCATTCCCACTCAGGATTGAAAAGAGAAAGAAAAGGAGAAGGATAATGAAGGGTTCACTCAAGTCCAGCATCCCAAAAGACAGGGGAAGAGGGATCCCAACCCACCTTAGCCAAAGCAGAATATGGAGAAGAAGAAGCAATTGGGGAATAGGTATGAGATATTGAGCGAGCAGGATTCCAAGGAGGATGATCTTATTAAAGATGCCCCGAAACCCCATCTCGAGGAAGGGAGTAAGACTCTCTTGAAGAAAGGAATGATACAACAGGATGAAACAACATAAGATGTGGAGTAAGATACACTCGACGAAGCCAAGCATATGGACTAAGGCGAATTGGATATGGATGAAATAGAGAAAGAATGCAGTAAGAGAGGACATGGGTATGTGTCTCGGAGGTAGTTAGAACTCCTACATTAGGCGATTCTAAAAATAAAATCTTCCCCATAATTTGGCATTAGTAGGAGCCTTTGAAGGGCAGTAAGTGCAAACAACCGGAGGAAGGAGAAAAAGGGGGACAAAAGACGAATAAGCTGAGAATCGTAGAGATTGACACAAGGCTGATAGAATCGGGCTAGTACCTGATGATAAAAGAAACCTTTACAAAAGTAAATAGAAGTACCTAATGAAGGTGATCACTTGGAATATTCGAGGGGTCAATAGTCCTGGTAAAATGAGGACCCTTCGAAACACATTAAGAAAGGAGAACCTGATGTGGCATTTCTACTGGAAACAAAATGCAGTTCGGAGAATTTGCAGGGAAAAAAGGGTAAGTTATGGAGTGGAAGTTAGGGAGTAGAAATTTATGCTCGAGGGGTGGCTGGAGGTTTAGTTATGATTTGGTGCCTTAAAACTCTCCAACCCAGTAACTTTAGGGCAACTAGTTGTTCTATTAGTGCAGACTTCCAGGTAGTCAATTTTGAGGTAAGAGGAACAACAACCAATCTATGGGCCTAGTATTCCAGCACATAAACCAACTTTCTTATCATCCATGGATAAGGAAGCACAAGAAATGGAAAATTAATGTTGGATCATGGGAGGAGATTTCAATTTGATCACTTCCCTGGCAGAGAAGAAGGGAGGAAGAAGAACCTTGGAAGCAACAAATACTGCCTTCAAAGACTTTATTCAGGAGAGATGATTGATTGATATAGAAACGGGGAATGGATGGTATACCTGGAACAATCGAAGAGGAGGGGAGCATCATGTAGCATCACGATTAGACCATTTTATTCTATCAGAGGCAATTATTGAAGGTACCAAGGAAGCGACCGCTCAGGTACTTCCTTTTGCAAGCTCTGACCAATGGCCTATCAGTTTAGTCTGGGAAGATAGTAGACCACCCATTCGATGTCCTTTCCGATTCGAACAATTTTGTCTTGAACACGAGAGTTTCAAGGAACTTGTCAAAAAATGGTGGGAGGAAATGGAACAACCTAGGGAAACTCTTATGTATGAATTCCAACAAAAACTAAGAAAGTTAAAAGATAAAATATGTACATGGAATAAAGAGGAATTTGAGGACACCTTCCAAGATAAGAATCTTCTTAAGGTCAAACTAGAGGAGCTCCAACGGGGGGGAATGAACAATGGGTACACTCATGATTTAAAGTAAAGAGAGCATAGCATCCTAGACCAGCTGAATGAACAAGATCGTCAGGAAGAGATCTACTGGAAACAAAGATACAAAAAACCAATGGCTTCAGGAAGGGGAGAGGAATACACAAATCTTTCATCACTCAGTGATTCAGAATCTCTAGAGGGATAAACTAATGTGAATAAAAAAAGACAATGGGAAGCATGTCGAAACCAGGGAAGAGATGGAGACGGAGTTAGTTTAGTATTTTGAAACAGTCATGAAGGAGGATCGTCTGGATAGGACTAAGGATATCAGAAAAATTACCAGCCATATCCCGAGGCAGGTCACAAAGGAACAAAATGATGTCTTGCGAAAACTAGTGAACATCCAAGAAGTCGAGGAGGCTGTCAACCAAATGGCAGATGGAAAATCCCTAGGGCCTCATGGTTTTACGACCAATTTCTTTCATCATTTTTGGGATATGATCAAAGAATAGGTTTGGAGGATAGTGGAGGACTCCAAGAAGGATAAGGGAGTGATGAGAGATTTTAACTCTACCTTCCTCACTCTCATCTAGAAGGAGGAAGGAGTTCATACTCTTGGTCAATTCAGGCCTATAACCCTTTGCAACATAATCTACAAGATTATAACTAAGGTAATGGAAAACATGTTAAAGCCCCTTCTCCCAGATTTAGTTTCCCAAGAACAATCTGGGTTTGTAGAGGGTTGACAGATCTTGGATGGAGTCATATTGATCCACGAGGTTATCTACTCTTTGAAGGTCTCAAGAAAACCAAGTATGCTGCTAAAACTAGATATCTCGAAAGCTTATGACAAATTAAGTTAGAAATTCATGGAAGAAATGTTGGTGGCTTATGGGTTTCACTAGGAGTGGATCCAATGGATAATGAATATCACTTCAACGACTTTCTTTTCTATTCTTCTAAACGGAGCTCCTACCAGAACTTTCAAACCTTCAAGAGGCATCAGAAAAGGGGACCCCCTATCCCCATTTCTGTTTATACTCATGGTGGAAGGTTTGAGTAGGGTAATCAAGGACAAGATTGTGAGTAGGGAGCTCCGAGGTTTGAAATTCCACAATAACTCGGAAACTATATCCCATTAGCAATTTGTGGATGATACAATGCTTATGGGGCACTCATTGGTGCAAGAAGTGAGGATTCTAAAGAAATATCTTACTTCCTTCTCTAAGGACTCGGGGCTTGAGGTAAATAATGCCAAGAGTCAAGTTTTCTTCTTTAACACCCCCATGATTCATCAACAGAATAGTCTTTCAATCCTTCAATAAACAATAAAAACAACTTAGCCATAGATACATCAGAAACCAATACTGAAAGCTTTTCAAATTCTAACATATATGCTTCAGGAGTTCCTACTTGCTTCAATTGCGCTAGTTCTTTGAAAGGAAGTTCAAGGTCTTTCCTCTCAAATATTTCCATCAATGCATTGGAGAAACCCTCATAATATAAAATATGATCATGTCCCAAGGTTGTAAGGCCATGGAACCACCAATCACTAGCTTCCCCTTCAAGATGTAGAATGGCCATCTTCAATGCATCTACTTCAACCATAGGATTTAACTGGAAATATACACTTAATTTTTGCAACCAAGCACTAGCAAACATTTGTGAGGAACCATCGAAGGAAGGAATGGTTACTTTTCCAATGGCGTACTTTAGTTCTTGATTAATAGGAGATGTCCTATTCCCATTTCCTCCTTACTTGAATTGAATAGAAGCTATAATGTACTGATCAAAAGGGAGGACTTTCCTACACTCATCACCTAATTGATGCCACTCATTTGCTGCTTCTTTAATGTCATAAGTGGTGTAAGGAACTTATTTGGACTCTAATAACTTAGGTATTGTAGGTCCATTATGATTTCTGAACTCATGTGGTCTGTTATGAGGTCTAGTCTTCGAAAAAATGGCTTCCCCATGGGTCTTCCTCTCTTCATGGGGTGAACTACTACCACTCTTGAATGTGGAGGTGCCCATAAGTTGGCTAGAAAGCAATTCTAACCCTTGCATTAAATTTTTGGACATGCCTTCCATAGCTTTCTTAATTAATGTTTTAAGGTCTTCATGGTTTTCTTTGTCATCCATTTTTCCCAGTTCTAGTTTTTCCTTAATCTTTTTGTAAAAAAACCCGACTTCTCCACTTTCTTCCCTTTCACTGTTAAGGTCTCCACTCTCAGTTTCTAATGGAAGAAGCTCAGAGTTAGGAAACATGAATAGAGATATCTATCAGGTGCCAAGATCAGGCTCTGATACCACTTGTAATGTCCCAATTCAAAAATTCCCAATAAAGGTAGAATTTTGGAAACATTGTCTTGACTAGTTTTGACCAAGGGGGATTCGAATGACTTAAGAGGGTCTCAAATTTGGTAGGGACTGATGTGGGGAGTATTAGGACTATTAAAGTGACTCTTAGATATCTTTATGATAGGTCATATACATCTGCAACTCGAATTGGGCAAAAAAGGCAAAATTACTAGCAATTTATGATGCAATTCTTCCTAGGGTATGGGCAGAAATGGCTCTCCAATTTATGATGGCAAAAAAGGAAAAATTAGTAGCAATTTATGATGCAATTCTTCCTAGGGTATGGGTAGAAATGGCTCTCCAACTCCTATTCGACCCTCCCAAATTTCATAATGGAGTATGGGGACTGTAATTAGACTTCATTTACTGTCATTTGGTGTGGTTAATAGTTCTTCAACTGATTTTTAAATCTTCATATACGAATGCACAATTTCAGTGATATTTGCTTAAGGGAAATGACACATAAAAGCTCAACTTCGGCTCATAAATGGTGCATATAATGGTTCAGAACAGAGAAAGATGAATGTATAGCATTGACAGAATTTAAATAACTCACTAACAACACATAACAGTGATCCAAGTCACAATATACATCAGATACACAATCTCCATTGAAAGGGAAAATCATCACATGGAAACTAGTCACAATAAAGCATGGAAATGTGGACATTTGCACATGTATTTATTCTAATTTCGACTTACAGAGGATATGAGAGACATATTATAGAGCCATGAATCATTCACCCATGATTTGGCATCAACTGAACTTAATGGGGCGCAACCATCATTCACACAAGTGCGCCTTCATGGAAAAACTTGGAAATCTAGAGGTAGAAATTGAGAGAATGGGAGGAAAGATGGATCACGAACAACAACAGCCTCCTATATGCAATAAAAAAATCATTGAAGCTCCAAACGATAGGTCTTAATGGCCTCTCCCATGGCCTACTTGGATGAGAATCTCACTCTCTCGAAATTGGCTCACTAGCAGGGTAAGTGTGCACTCACCGTGCAAAGGACAAGCAATTGCTCTCCAAATGCCAAAGGCAAATTCACAAATGATCAAAATCTATTTAAATTCCTCACGACATATTTTTATAACCCTCCTAAGTCCCTCCAAGGTCGAATTCATTCCCATAGGCTTCCTCCACCTCATCCTTGATGTTTAGTAACCTCCATGCCACTTGGCCTTCTCCTCAACCCTTCATCTTCCACCAAATTTGAATGGTTTCCTCTAACTCCCAAATTCGACATCTTGGTGTCTATTTTTAGCTCTATAATGTCAGATTTTTCATATGTCAGCAATCATGTCTGACTTGTCACAAAATCTTCCATCATTGTTGTCATAAAGCGCAGGGAATCTAGCTCCATATGGCACCTAGTTTCTTCCTATACTCTTCCTCTTCTATGGGGAGTTACTTCTACTCACCCATTCGAATCCTTGGGCTCATGATATGTCATTTGATGCCTCTTCACCTTCCAAGAACATTCCATCACTCATAATTTCGAAATTGGGGTTAAGTCATGACATGTGTAAGGAGACATCTAGCCACGCAAGGCCCCCATGGACCTCCAAATGTCCTTATGAAGCAATGCCACTTTATTTTCTCCATATTTATTATTTGTATGACCCAATTTAATGTGTAAATGATAAACTAACATTTTCTTGGGTCCCATAGCTCCCTTATTGAAATATTTAATGCCTCCTCCCCAACCTAGGGAACTAGTAGGTGGGTGAAACATTGTCAACTGGTAGACCTATTGGAATGGGGACATGACAATACTTCATTATGAAAAATATAATAATAAAAAAATTAAATCTAAGCACAAGTACTTATTCTCGATTGTTGATATGAAGCTAGAGATGGAGTTTGATGGAGTGAATCCATGAATTATTAGACATATTTCCCTACAACTTGATGTGAGTGACTACAACCATTTGCACAAGAGGTTAGATAAGTAATGCAGGGGATAAAATGGCCTTCTCAAGGCTTGGATCAATGTGTCCCATGTAGTAATGATGTTGGAGGTGTTTACACCGTCATGTTTTCCATTTAGTTCCACATAAACCTTAGTACAAGCTTAGTGAGGTTGCCACCAAGAATGATAAATCTCCTCTAAGTGATTTCCCACAAGAAGTTCAGGTGTTATTCCTCAATCATGGTTGTACACATTTAGAAATACGTTGTAAGGTTATTTATCCAAGAACTGAGGAAATCTCCTTATATTTGGCCTCCACAAGTCTTAGGTAAGGGGATTCTCATGTCTTATTGAAAGGTGGAGCAGGAATCCCTAGGTTGTAGCTTGATAGATCTAGAGAGAATTGGTCAATTCTTCTACAGCATTTTACAAATTGGACTATGCATCCTCAGAGAATTGAGTGCTAGGAAGAGCCATTGAAATAAAACTATTTAAGCGAAACCATAAGATTTGGTTAGGATTGCGTGGAGATATAGAGAAATATAGAACTAGGGGTGAGGAGAGATGACACAACCTTATGGGAGATGATGCAAGACTAGGAAGAGGTAGTGATGAAGAATATAAGTTACTTGAGAACCCAACAAGGGTAACACAAACCCTGGGAGAGGACATGGGTGGAGGCGGGGATCCATAAAAACTAATCAAAGGTGGTGTCTAATTAAACAAAAGTCTAAACCCAGTTAAGGGTGATGAAGTCCATGAATTACTAACAAAGGGTGCATGCAAAAAGTATAATCAAGGGCTAGGCATCACAAATTAAATCCTAGTGTAGGTTAGAAATCTCAAAAAATCTCCATGAGTGGTATATATGGAAATGAAATATGAGTTGTGCTACAAATGATTTGTCAAAATGGATCACTAGGGAAGAGGATGGCCTAAAAAAACTAGAACCTAGTAGATTTGAGAAAAATATGAGTTGATAAAGGTCATTAGGGTGGAGTTTAACCTTAGAATAACCAAGATCTCGAGACATCTTGAGCCTAAGGCGAAGAGTAGGGTGGGAGGTTTGCCTCTAGATAATTGTAGCATGCCAAGACGTCACTTCTCTAATAACAATTATAATAAATAGAGATAAGTAAAACAAGAACCCAATAACAATCCATAATACAAGCCCAAACACATATCGCAAAGACAAAATAAATCATAAGATAGAAAACTACAACTAATTCAACTGAATATATGATACATGAGGAACCCTGAATTAGAGAAGAGAAACAAATACTTTCTTAGTAGTTAACTAGACCTTTTTATCAGATTACAAAGTCTCAAAGTCCAAAATCTTAATGCAAGTAACATTTTTACATCTACATGTGAAAAAACAACAACTTTATAGTAAAACATTAATACAAATTGTTTACACACACACACACTACATTTAATGCAATCCATTATCATTTGAAAATTACATATTCGGATATACTTAAAATTACTATAGTATAATTAGGCAAAAGTAAAGTATACAAACTTGAAAAAAGAAATATAGTAACATTGTATGTTTTGTAGTAGACTACCTCATTCGGGTTGACAAGTATCAAGTCAAATGTTTCTTATTAAGCCTACTTGATGTCTACCTTGAAGCTTAGATTGGAGTTTGAATAACTTGATCATGTTAAACTTGTGTGGATTGGGTTGAATCATTGATTTCAAAGAAGTTTAAATCATTGTTTTAATATAGTTTATATGGTATATCAAAGGTACAAAGTTGAGTAAGAACCCAAGCAAATTGATGTATATTGGAAGGGTTTACTTTGTAATCTGTTAGGATCTTAATCCATGTAAGAATTTCACATCTACAATTGAAAAAAATCTATTTTATAGTAAAAATTATTAATACAAATTGTAATCAAATTAATATATTGTTTTTGTCTATATAGAAAACACTATACTACATTTAATGCATTCCATTGTCATTTGAAAATTACATATTTGGATATACTTAAAATTACTGTTATTTATTATATAATTAGGCAAAAGTAAAGTATACAAACTTGAAAAAATGAATACAATAACAATGTTTTGAAGTAGACTACCTCATTTGGGCTGACAAGCATCAAATCAATCATTTTTTATTAATCCAACTTGGCACTTACTTTGAATCTTAGATTGGAGTTTGAATAACTTAATTGTCTTAAACTCATCTATAGTCATGGAATTTGTGAAAACAAGCATATGGCATGTGCATGCCCAAAACTAATAAGACTTACTCATCCCTTAAGCCAATGTGCATGATGAATAAAGTATTGGCCATAACCTAAATGACATGGAAAATGGATCACATTTTCCCCTAGGATAAAAGACGACTAAAACACCCCGCTTTTTCGGCCAATTTTTGATAAAATTAGGTCCCTTCTCCTAGACTAAATACCATATTTTAAAACTACCCAAATCGCCTAAATTACGATTTGAACATTGCAACTTGTGATTTCATTAATAATTTATTTGCCGTATTTCAGCGGGATGGGGGCGTTTTGGTTAGCACTTATACTACTCTTCACATTTTCTTATACAGGTGTAAACGAATCCAAACATGTTTTTCCATCTACATTCTTGTTTCTATAGCTTTCGTCTTATAGTAACACCTATTAGCAACGTGCATACATTCTTGTTTCTATAGCTTCCATCTCATAGCAACACCTATTGACAAAGTCGGGGACATTGCCACCTCGTGGCTCTTGTTATTGTTATCGCTGAGGAGCCAATATGGCAATAAAAAAGCCGAGAATGGGACGTGAGTTTAAAACATACACACAGATCCATGGTTATTATATTCATGAAGTTATTCTAAATCTAGGATCATATGTAAACAATGTGCCAACTCTAACCAAGAGCTTTATTTATTTATTTATTTATTTTTTACCAGTTGAAAAATAGGAGTTCCTTGATATTCATATAAAATCAAAGGTAACAATTACATATACATGGCCAAGAGTCATTCAAAACCAGAAACGATACGGAGACAGAGAAACCAAGAGCTTTTTTTTTTCCAAACCAGGAACCATGCACCTTGTACATAGCGAAGCTAGAGCTTGAGTAGATCATTGAGTCCACGAGTAGTAGCAGTAAACCTGGGCCGGGGCCAGCCTTAGTTTGTATGTGAGAACGATCTGTCCAGACGACAAGTAGAACTGTCATCGTGGTTGCACGAGGCATTAAATGATGACAACACCTCCCACAAGAGAATATTACGGTCCCCCCGCAAGGAAAGTAACCTGGGCTTCCAACAAGTTAGCCAGAGGCCCCACCGCTGGCTCACATACTCAACCTCTCACCATGAGGTTTGAACATGAGTCCTCATAAAGACCAAACCCCACAAAGACCATTTGATCTATACCTCATGGATCAAGAGCTTATTTATAAAGGCGATGAACCCTATTAACCGATAAATAAGGAGGCAGCAGGCGGGCAGAGCATGGGATATTTAATGAAAAGAAAGTCATTCGTTACAAGGGATGAGCTAACTAGCACGGGATAAAGGACGGACAGACCGAGAGATGAGCTCGAAGGGGAGGGGCTACATTTCTCTTGAGTAGTTTCATATGAAAGCAATGGGATTAGCTTATGAGATATCATACAAAGCAAGCTCTAATCAATGGTACTTACTTCTTGCTTGATCCTTACTAATAGGTTAAGTATACGAACCCGAAATTCGGATCACCCTGACCCCCTTGGACTTCTCAATCCCACACGCCCCCCACCGCTCTAAGTTGGGCCTTCTTGGAGTTCCCGGGAACGACAACAGAGGTATGTGGCAGAAATAAAGGGTAAAGGCGGCTAACCGAGCTTCTGAAGCAACTAGATCAACTAGAGAAACGAACTCTTCAACGGTAGCGCACAGGTACAACCAAGCCGGCTAAGACAAAGGTAAATACGCATGAATGTTTATATTATGAGAACACCCTTTATAGTTTAATTACGTTTCTTGGTTGATCGAAATATGATCGTTTACGGTTTTTAAATTGCAGGCCAGTAATGAATTAATAAGGTAAGTTCGGAAGGTTCATAGCTCCACAAAAGAATGAAAAAGGAGTTGGCTAATCTTTTGATCATTTGCATCTTTTCAGGTAAGTTTGGCCGGAATTTGACAACATGATTTGTTGTTGAAAATGAGATTTTCAGTATTAAAATTGCAAGTTTTATTGCAGAAATGGATTCAGGACCCTCGATTACCCTTGGGGGCATCCAGATTATGCAATTCCAATCACTGAAAACTACCCTTTGAACAATTTCCACTGACTAAAAAACTCGTCGGATTTTAGGTGCAAATGGTCTAGAGTTTAGCTTACTGCAATGAAAAATAAGAAGGCTGGCAATGAAAAATAAGAAGGCGGGTCTAGGAACTCTTCTAATTTGAGTTGCTGCAAAAGCACTCCATGTCTCTTCCCTGGACTTATGATATGCTTGGCCCCTGAAAAACGAATCTTCACCAATTCTAATCTGCTTCCCATCTTCAGGCTTCCAAACCATCCAATCCCCAAAATTATGGAAAGATCTATTAAGGCATCTCTAAATATTGGAAACCCCTTAGAAACCCCTTTGACAGTTTTACAGGAGATTTGAACCACTCAACGACTGAATGATTTCATAAGTATTTCCCGTTGATGACACTACTCCACAATCTATCGAGAATAGACAACTCCATAAGCTCTTAGCCACTAAAGCTTGTGAAAAGAGGAAAATATTTGTAACTTTTTTTTTCGTTTGGTCAAAATATCCAAATTCACTAAATGAATTCCCTCCTTAACCTTGTTTCTAGTCCATAATAAGTTGGAAACATTTTTCTGAATTCAATTTATAATGGCTTTCAAGATCTTAGCCAATGAAAACTTTGAACATGAATATTTTGGAGAACATATTTAATCTATCTTCAGTAGACAACCACCTCCAACACTAGTGATTGATCCTCTTGTCAATTTTTCTTAGCAACTAGACCCAATCTCCTCCAACACTAGTGATTGATCCTCTTGTCAATTTTTCTTAGCAACCAGACCTAATCTTCAGTTAACTAAATATTGTCTTGATAAAGTAACTGAGATATTTAAAGCCCTATTGAGAGGAGCAACATGCAGAAACAAAAACTGACACCGACTAATCTAAGTAAAGACCTCCACTTCAACTTCATTCTCCAAAAAAAATGGACTTTGTCACACTAACCAGCATCCCAAAAGCATTGCAAAAAAGATTTAGAATATCATTACGCCGAGAGGCGCTCTACAACCCAGCATGGGGGAGATCTTGTAACGTTATGTAACGTTACGTAACATTACCTAACGTTATTTTTATTAATAAAAAATATTTTTTTTAATTATGGGCCAAAATAAATGTCGGCCATAAAAAACCTTATATGGGGGAGATGTTGTAATCTTCCTACCTAACAAAACAAAAAAAAAGTAAAAATTTAATTATCCGTAAAAAAATATGGGTGAGGAAAAAAACACAATATGGGGGAGATGTTGTAATGTTTTTACGTAACAAAATAATAAAAAATGTTGGCCTTGCACATGGTTTTAAAACTAACCATGGTTTTAAAACCATGCACATGGTTTATGGTTTTAAAACCATGTGCAAGGCCTTCTAAACAACCCATCGTTTTATTGTACATGGTTTAGGAGGGCCTTGCACATGGTTTGTTTTAAAACCATGTGCAAGGCCTCCTAAACAACCCATAGTTTTATTGTACATGGTTTAGGAGGGCCTTGCAAATGGTTTTAAGACCATGTGCAAGGCCTCCTAAACAACCCATGGTTGTAGGAGGGCCTTGCATATGGTTTTAAAACCATGTATGGGGAAATGTTGTAATGTTAGTTCATAACAAAATAAAAAATAATAAAAAATATTATATGTGGGCCATAAATAATATTAAATATTAATAATAAAATGTTATATGTGGATCTTAAATAAAAAGATGTGTCTTTTGGTTTGAATCAAATCAATGGATACCTACGAAGAGATTTGATCCCTCTCGACGCTTGATAGAGCCTAGGATTTGGATCTNCCTCCCATTCCTAAACAAAAACCTCTCCCAAAAACATAACAACATTATAAAAGAAAAAAGAAAAATAAAAAAAGAGTTAGATCCACTTTAGTCTTCAAGAAGGCCTCTAACCACATCGTTAATAAAACACAAAGGCCCTTCTTTTCGTTTCAACCACATCGTTAATAAAACACAAAGGCCCTTCTTTTCGTTTTTTCGTTGCAACACATGAGTTTCAACCACATCGTTAATAAAACACAAAGGCCCTTCTTTTCGTTTTTTCGTTGCAACACATGAGTTGATGACCCTCGTGAAGAAAAATATTTTCAAACATTCTAAAGGAGTAAAGTCTACTTTTTCTCTCAAGCCTCAAGCAAAATAATTGTAGAAAACTAATACTTCCCCTCCCTAAGGCAGTTAAATCTACTCCATCTTTTTAATAAAATGATAGTGGTAATCCACTCCAAGTTTTCAATAAAATGATAGTGGCTTAATAATGGAATAAGTTAATCGTTCTATGTTTTGAACTTTTTCAAAACATTTTTACAAGACTTTTATGATGAAAGCTATGCTAAAATCATGATTTTCATTGTATAAATTGTATTTTTTTATTGTAAAAACATATTCAACATTCTCAATTTTTTTAGGCATCTTGTTTACGTAATTTCAACAATTTCAATTGAAAAAATTATCAAAGAAAAATGTTCAAAACATATAACGTTTAGCTTATTCCCATAATAATTCTCCAACAGAGGGAAATCTTCTCTCATCCAAGGTGTAGCCTTCACAAGGTGGACCCAATAACACATATGCAGTTCACCCTTTAACGAATGACATAGAACAGTTCTATGCCATTTTTAAAATGACTCCCATAGATCAAGTAAGATCAAGTAAGGAAGGGATAAGCTTGTTAATTAAATCACGACCCTTCCAAATCAACCAAATAAAAATTGGTTTACTCTTCAATGTAAAACTCAAAGTCCATACATGTTCAATGTCCGAAGGTCTAGCTTTTAGGTAGAATAATAATAATAACAACAATAATCTTTTTTAAGTTAAGGCTTAGGCAAACACCATTTAATATATAAAACCTCTTTATTTCTGGAACAAGAAAACACCCTTAATAGATAAAGCTTAGCCATACACCAATTTAATATATAAAACCCCTTTATTTATATGACAAATACCATCCTATAACCATTTTAATATATATATATATATTACCCTCTTTCTTATTAACCAAATATACCCTACCCCTCTTTCTTATTAACCAAATAGGGCAACCTCAAAAGCCCTTAAGGTGTAAACCTCCAAACATCCAAAGCTGGGGCCCGATTCCGTGGATACTCTTCATCGACGGAAATTCGGACTCTTCACACATCGACTTCTGAAACTTTTGGTGTTGCTGAACACAGGAGACACCTAACTCACCAAGCCGCACGTTAAGGTCAAATCGCAGCTGCAATTGCTTCATGCGAATGGAATCCACAAGTCACTGGGCACTTACAAACACACTCCAGCGTGTTGATTCATCGTTTATGGTATTGAATGGACAATCAATCTCTTTTCTTATTATGTTGCTGATTTATATTTATGCATCGCGTAGTTTACAGGAAAAAAATTGATTTTTCAGGATGATTTTGAAAAAAATTAGCAAATTTTTTATTTTAATGGTTTGATTTTGAAAAAAATTGTCAATTTTTTTTTAAAATTTTGATTTCAATTTTTAACAACTTTGATGGTTGAATCCGTTTCTACCAACTAAATTTATATTTTGCAAAAGGAATCGTGGAATACGTAGACGTCTGCATGCAGCCAGATATTCAGCAATCTTAGAGCCTCATATTGGTATGATGACCCAAATATTTCTTGGGTGTGAAATAATTCTGAGGGAGGTTGTATATTACATGTTCTAAATGTCATTTACCAGTCCTTTGCACCAAATTGTCTCCGCTTGCTGTCGCTGCTATAATTTTTCTGACAACTAAGCCTATGCGAATTTACTGCTGTTCTGATTAGCGTCCAGAGCTACCAAAACTTTCTCCATGAAACTGTAAAAAGCATGAACTTCTGTCCTTAAAAATCTGCCAGAACAGTGTCCAAGTCTACTGCTGATAGAGTATGTAAAGTGCACAGATATTCGTTGCAATGAATATGTCGCTTAGAACCTTTTTGAGTCATCATATTGTTTTAAGGCCACATTACCCTTGGCTTGGCCCAAAGCTTGTTACTGGAAACACAGAGTCTGCTGCCAAATGTGAGGTACAAGGGTTGCTTACTGTTCTTAAGTGCTAGGAAAAGCGTAGAACTGAAAGTTCACTGATGTATGGAAGTGGAAATAAGGTCAAGACAAACTCAGGTGGCCTATCCAGAATGCACAAACTGCCCAAAACCTGCCCAGATTTGCCATGAGGAAGCTTCTGCAAAATTCTGTTCAGAGCTAACCCTTCATACTACCAACAGCACATATATCCAGGCTATCTCCTTCACTGAAATTGTGGCAAAATTCACCCTTGGATACCCATGCAAAAATGGGTTGACATTGTGTAAACGACTCTAACGGATTAGCTTTTCCAAATTTGCCTTTTTTGGCCTATGAACCCTTGTTGGCTTTGTATTCAACGTAATAAGATTGCATATGTATGGACTTAAATAAAAACAAAACCACGAGATCTCTTTCACAAATCTGGTCCCTTCTTATCTGCCCTACCCTTCAATATGATGTTATTTTTTGATTATTAAGAATGCACACCTTTGGATAATGCACATGAAAGCAAAGGCAATCGAGAAAGTAGGATGCAAAAACCTTTGTAGTTGCAAAATGCGAAAACTTAAACAATGTCAATGTTAAATTTTTTTCAATTTTAATTTTGTATAGATGTTATGCAGGTGTAAGTATAAATTCTTCCGTTTGAAAAGTAGGGAGGAGCACATCACATTTTCAAGTGACCCTCGTCTCTTAATCGTAAGATAGATATTTCAACTGTAGTCATGATGTATGTAAAAAATGTAGATTTCCTTATGCAGATTAACTGGAACACCAAAATTTATCACTATAGTGCTTTACATTCTTTTAAAGCAGTATATTGACCTAGAGTTTCTCTTGAATGACATTATTTGGTGATTTAATATTTTCTCAGATTACAAATTCCCTTGACTCAGAATCTGGCTACTTGGGATAGATAATTGCTTAATAGCAATGTCATTTAGAGGAGGAAGAGGGGGAAGATTTGCAGGGAGGCGGCCCTTTATACCCCCTGTGAGAGATGAGCACGGTAACATCAGGAAGCTTCAACCTCCTACTCTCTTTCCGGTACTTGGACCTATTTTATGTTATGGAAATTGAGAGCTTCCTTTTCTTTTTATCTTAATGCGAAGATACTATTTTAAATTCTAAAAAATAAAGATAATTACATATATGCAGGAGATAAAGGAATTGCCCATCCTGCCTGAGATTTCAAAGAAGGATGAAGAACTTGTGTCAAAGAGGAGGAAACTTCACAATTTTTGGAATGCATCTCCCTATTATATTGAAAAACCAAAGGAAAAGACTGGTTAGTATATACTATAAAGTTTTTACATTGATTTTCAAGGATTTTTTAGTTCTGATAAAGCTAAATTTGGCAAATAAACAATTAATGCTTTGAACCCTCGGCTGGCTAGCTTTTGCAATTATGTGTACTGGGTTACTGAGAGGTTTTGTTTCCTTTTCATCCGCGTCTACTATTTGGTTTTATCTTCTCTTTAAAATAAAACCTGGATTTGTGGTGTTTACAATTAAATTAAACTCATATTAGGTAATCTAATGTCGAGCAATGCATTGTTGGTTATGTGTTATAATGTACAATAGCGATGATACGTGACTCTGATTTACCAGGTGCTAGTATGTTGGACAGATGTAATAGCACTGTAACGTGGCACTTGCATATCACATATATTAACCTGCAATGAGCAAATGTTAGTATACATAACCAGAGCTGTTAATAGACACACTAGTAGTAAAGTGTAACTATTTAGTATTTACAATCTCTTTTTCCATGGCATTAACTTCAGTTGCATATACTGTGGTTACAGACAGGGCTAGTAAATCCCAAGGGCATGCGATATAATGACAGGTTCCACCAGGGCTTATGCATGTTGTGCAAGCAAATCTCTGATTGCAACATATCAGTGTTGCTAAACTCAGACTGAGCAGTAACTCTGCAAGAGTCTGAAAATCGAAAATCTGGAAAAACTCGAAGCGAAAATTGCCTAGCAGTAAAACTAATGCATAATTTTCAAAGAATCCAAGAAAATCTCTTTGCTCTGATTAAGTCATTGCCTTTCCCCTCATCAGCTAACAGATTTGTGCTTCTCTCCTTTAGATGGAACTGGCTAGCAAAATTGTAAAGTGAAGATGTAGCTGTCAGCTGATTTTTCTCTTCAACCTTGGATGCTAGGAGTGATACTTATACAGAGGAAGATGACCCACAGTGCAGCCTTTCCTTTGGTTATAGGTCCAGTGGGCTCTGAGTTTACCCCTGTACCCCACTCCAATGCATCCCTGCAGGGAGTTTTTGGCTTTTGGCCCTTAGCAGTCCATACATCACTCCAGATTTTCCAACAGCCTTTACATGTACCTGGGGAGCTCCCTCTCTAGTTACTTTTGGTATCACAACCAGAGATGCCTTGCTTCATAAGGGAGATACTCAGCTATGGATCTTAGTTCTTGCATTCCCTGCCCTGCCCCACCATGTGACCACTAGGAAGATCAACCCATCCTTTTATGTTGTCCCGTCTAATTGGAGCAACAAGCGATTGGCAAACAGGGAGAATTTAAGGGACTAAATTTTGCCCATTGGCTAATTTTTCATGCTTTTTCCAATAAAGGTTTGCCAATTTCCACTTTTTCCTAAAAATAATTCACCCAAATTTTATAGAATACAATTATTTTACCTTAAAATCACCAAAATTTTATAGAAATTATATGATTTTTTTTTTCCTGGGAAAAAAAGCATAATTTCATTTCATCTTTCGAGAACAAAATTGCATTTTGTAGATACACAGCATTGTGTATTCAGTATAAACCATATAGGTCCAAACTGTTGGTAATAACTCCCAATTCAATTCTATTCATGGCTGGAACATTTATTTATACATTACAATGTGGCGGTTGAGAACCAGCCTTTTCACCTTCCTATCTATTCATATTCCTATTTATTATTTATTTACAATAATTCCGACGGATTATTCTAACAATCCCCCTCTTAATTCGAAGGGGTGTTCATAAGTCCGAGCATGTTTCTGAATCTTTCAAACTTTTCTCGTCCAAGCGCTTTGGTGAAGATGTCTGCAACTTGATCATTTGTGGAACAATGTCGAAGATGGACTGTCTTGGCCTCTACATGATGTCGAATCAAATGATACTTTGTGTTGATGTGTTTGGTTCGATCATGGAATCTAGGATTCTTAGCTAGCTTGATTGCAGAAGTATTGTCGACCAACAATGGAGTGGAGTTCTCTTGTTTTTCTTGCAAATCTTTAAGTATCTTTCCGAGCCATACTATTTCTTTCGTTGCTTCAGCTGCAGCCACATATTTTACTTCTGTTGTTGAATCTGCTGGAACTGACTGTTTGCGTGATCTCCATGAAACCGCTCCTGATCCAAGACTCATAGTGTATCCAAAAGTTGATACTCCTGTCTCCTTATCGCCATCAAAATCTGAGTCTGAGTACCCAATAAGTTTGAAGTCATCCACTTTAGAGTACTTGAGTCCAACGTCTTGAGTCCCCTTCAAGTATCTTAGAACCCTCTTTGCAGCTGACCAGTGTCCTTCACAAGGTTTATGCATGAACCTTGAAAGTATGCCAACAACATAAGAAATATCTGGTCTAGTTGTTGTAAGGTAGATAAGACTTCCTACAAGTTGTCGATACTTGGTCGCATCTTCAAATTCTTTTCCTTCGCTTGATGTGAGCTTCATTTTCTGTTCCATTGGAGTAGATATAGGATTGCATTTTGTCATGCAAAATTTGTTTAGTAGTTCTCCAACATATTTTTTCTGAGATAGGAATATGTACTTAGGATGTTGAGTGACTTCAATTCCTAAGTAATAGTGGAGGTGTCCCATATCTGTCGTTTCAAAGATCTTTTTCAAATCTTTCTTTATGGATGCTATATAGCTCTCATTGTTCCCTGTCATCAAAAGATCATCTATGTACACCACAAGATACACAATAG